>VUQI01063240.1:6405-17683 GCA_015106735.1 Paratilapia polleni | reverse complement strand
TTTATTTTTATATTTATTTACCTCATTAGTTCTTTGGTTTGCACCAGTACATCTGCTAATATCAGCCCTGTTCACTGACACCAACCTATCAGTAAATAAGATGCCATGTACCGATGTGTCAGTGGCTGATGTTCATCTGCTGTGGTGCAATAGTTTTTCATAAGCTGACCACAGATGAAAGGACTGAGGATTTAAGGTTTAAGATGAAGCTTACAGTAATTTATTTATCCTCAGAGTGTGGGGTTTAACACGTGGTTTAGTTTCACTAAGCAGGTCAAAGTTCATCAACACATCTTCACTTTCTCTTTCAGTCACATGTATCACAGCAGTCATTTGTCTGCTTTCTGTGTCTTATCTTATTTCCACCTCCACCCACTAAAGCTGCAACTGATTTCACAAACTGCTCCGTGTACGTGGCGCCGATCCAAGGAAGCTCTTCCTGTGCGAGACGCTGCCTCAGCGAAATCCCAGTCCAGCATTTATTTCTTCTTCACGGTTTTTCCTCAAGCGGCGACGCACTGAAGCACGACTGGTGTGCATGTAGTTTTGTTTGTGTTTTCATTTATTTACTTTTAAATTTTTCATTTATGTTTTCAATTTTTATTAATTTACTTTTATTTATTTTTTTAGATTTTGATTTTTTTAAAACTGTTTTTATTACTTTATTTTTTTTTAGTTCAATGATGAATGTTTACCTTATTTAACAGAGGTTATACATTTTTTATTTGTTTTAATTTTTATTTACTTTTCCGTATTATCTACATTTTAATTTTTCCTTTATTATATTTAAAATTTTTACTTACCTTTTCATTTTTCTTTTAAGTTTTCATTTTTTACTTTTGTTTACTTTTCATTTCTCAGTCTGTTATTTCACAGAAGCAGAAGTATATGAAGTAGATCATTTATTTTTTTCCTCCCCCTGATTGTTTCTCAGTGCACAGAGTAGGATGTCAGTCATTAACCTCCTTTCCTCCTGTGGTTTAATCTCTGAATCATCGTCGGTAATCTGAGCAACGTCCAGATCACGTGCATCAACACACGTGTTGACCCATATAGTACGAATCAGTGGACTGATTATCGAGTTCAGACAGCAGTAACTTTCCGTGGATGCTGTTATCAGAGTTCGGGCTCTGGCCCTCAGTTCATCAAACCACCAGCTGGATGTAAAGAAGCTTCTACAGCTACAGGACAGGATCAGACAGAAGCAGCACTACAGCTGCTGAACATTTTCTCCTGAAGACCCTGATACATACAGTGAAGCCACTTAAAAAAATACAGCACAGCACTACCTAAGAAATTCAGTGTTTTTGCACTTTATGTTGAGCCGTCAGTTTTAATATGCAGCACACCTGCTGATGTCATATACTGCCATCCAGCCTAAAGAAATATCTGGATTTAGCTTTTGGTCCAAATCACCCCGTCCTAATGTGACTCTGTCTGACCACCTACTGCAGGAAACCCCTGAAGGAATCTGTAACCAACATGTGGTAACACCTCCTGGAAGTGTAATGTAGTTCCCCCAAAGCCTGGGGAAACAAAAACTACAAACTGTGACAATAACTACATGTTGTGTCACTTTCATTCAAGCTTCATTACAGGATTATTACTGACAGGAAACCTACTGACCCTGAGGGATTCTGTGAAAAGAGTGTTGTGAGTACAACATGTGCATTAGAGGGGCAAAAATCAGCATCCTACATCTCTGCAGTGATGCCGCCCTGTCTGTGTGAGTCTTCATTTCGAGGTCAGAAAATATCCCACAAATATTTCTGGCTCGCTGCAAAAGGAATGACATGGACTACAGTCGCTGTGCAGGCAAGGCGGCTGAGGTGAAATCACTAAATCCAAAAACAAACAAAAAAAAAAAAAAACTCCTGATCACTTCTTTATCTGATGACAGCTGCAGGGCTCTGTGCCACACACAAGCTTTGCAGTGAAGTCGCTGCATCATTTTTAAACTGTAAGTGGGAAAACTTGTGAATTTTTAACTGAAGCACCACAAATTGCTGCACTTCTCATCACTCTGGAAATTTTGAACAATAACACTCTTGTATTGTGTAAGGACACACTGCAGTAGTGTCAAACACATGGCAATACAAGGAGGTCCAGATTGGTGAAAACTGCAGAGAAATCATTAATAATGCCAATATTTTAACTAAAATATTCCCTTCTGAGGTGAAACTAATAGAAAGTTTACAGCATTTCACATCTGTAAAGTAGTAAAGTGATGTTTTCTATATCCCCAAAATACTTGGAGGTGAAGGTTTTGTGCTGTTGTAGATCCACAGTGAACTTTAAGTAGTGATGCATACTGTAAACAACAGTTATTATGCAATATTTTTACTGGTGCAGCCCACCAAAACTGGACTGTATGAGCCCCATAAACTAAAATACATTTGGCACAATTGCTGTAAAGGCTCATTAACTGTATGTGGCTAAATATAAACCGTAATTATCAGCCTAACATTTCCTTCATTTAGTAATCCAGGTCTGTACTGCACTGGTTTTATGTTAGAGTTAACATATTAACATAAAAAAGGTGCTACTTTTTTGACTGAGTGTGATTGTTAAGTCTAACAAAGCAGTGTGTGTGTGTGTGTGTGCCATGTTTCAATTCAGCTGTTAACCCAAGTCAGTGTGAGGAAAATGTGCCCACTCCTGGCCTAGCTGCAGGCTGGCAGTAACCTGTGGAGGAGCAGCAGCAGCCCTCCAGATGTGACCTGCAGCCTCCTCGGTGAGGCACCATGAAGGTCACAGTAGAAAACACTAGAAGCCACTCTCAGGTTCATCTCCAGCAGAGCAGCAGTTATTAGTACAGCAACCAAAGCTAAAAAATAAAATAAATCCACTTTGATATCCATGACTGTGGCGTATTGAGAGGCTAAACTGTGAGCTGACTTGACGCGCGGTATTCGAAGAAGACGTGCGTACTTTCGCACGCATTTGACGAAGCCGCCGGTAGGAACAAGTCAAGTCCCACATGGCGTGAGAGCGGCTGGTGTCACATCCAGGCTAAAAACGGGCTTATTTTATCTCTATATAATGCTTCAGACTGTTTCATGTGAGGGTTATTAGTCTATAAGCGCTGTATTTTCTTACATTTAGCGATGTTTAATGCGTTTATCAGACAGTGTTCGCGGCTGTTAGCGGCCGCAGCATCCGCTCGCGTCTGTCTGCGTCACACATACACGCAGACCACGTCACATCATGGCAGCTGATAACGGGGAGACACCAAGTCTTCTGCAAGGATTTTACTGAAACCTACTTGTCACTGGCGACCCCATCCTTCTTCAGTTGCTCGTCCACCTCCTCAGCAGCGGCAGCGCCTTCGGTTTTCACGCAGTAGGAGCGGAACGGGGCGGCGCGGGGCGCGGTGCGGAGCGCAGCGGCATTGAGGACCTTCAGATGAGCAGATACAGCTCTGGCATCAACGGAGGCGGCGCCGAAGCAGCGGGAGCTGGTCGGCAACCAGGTCTTCTGTCTATAGACGGGAGAGGGACGCTTGAGGGTGGCTTCAAACAACTCCTTGAGCACTGTCGAGGACCTAAAATGTAACATCTCAATCCTGTCGGGCAATGAGAGAGAAATTTGTGGTTCCAAATATAACCGGTAGAAACTGCGAGGCTTTGGAAACCGACTCCTGGCACGTTGTCTGTCTGAGTGGCGATGACTCACAGGTACCAACGGCCAGAAATATATAGAGAATCAGGCCACGCCCCTCTGTCGCTTCTATTGGTGGAAATTATGTGAGGTAATTATGACGCGCCCTATCGGTTCTTCTTCTGTGTGTTTTTTTAAAGACAGCTCCGACTTTTCTAGTTACTGATAATTATTAAACACAGATATATGACCCACAAATGACCTGTAAACACAGCCATAACAACTCTGTGATGGGCCCCGGGGCAGATACTTTTTTGGGCCCTTACCACCACGAGGTATCGGAGCAAATACAGCCTCTCTCTCTCTCACACACACATACACACAGGCGCACTGCAAGTGCAAATATAACATCATATATCAATAATCAATCATATCAATAGCATCATTCCAGCTTTTGATCAGCACCATGGACAACAACCGCAGAGGTCGGGCGAACGGACACATTTGTTTCAGCGTATGTTACACAGTCCAAAACAGATTCAGCCTGGCTACAGTAGCCTAAAGGCAGCTGTAATGTCTGTAAGCATGGAACAAAGAGAGACACTCATTAACCACAGGTCTTCGCAGACTGGACGGGGTCACCTTACCGGGCAAACACACTCATTCACAGAATTCCTCATTAAACAGCCATTTCCTGTGGATCAGCTTCCAGATATATCACACACACATATTACAATATGAGTGCATATTTTCAACATATAAGTAGTAACTATGTTTCAGTCCTTTACAAAAACACAAACTACTCATCATCAGAACTTCATCTTTCAGCAAAGTCACTGACAGCACGGCTCCAAAGTCCTGGTGGTATAGTCATCCTTCCTCTTTTGAGCGCATCTTTTGTTGCTTTGGATAAACATCATTTATGACACCGCCGCGCTGATGAACTGCTCTATAAGATTTCTGCCGAAAAATAAATTGTTGCATAGTTGATGTCAACAGGTTTGCGTGCATTTTCCAAGAAAGGCAGAGAGCAAGGTCAGGTGGTACAAGTAATAATATTTCCCAGCATGCCCCTCCGCCATCAAAACTTTTCAGAACAGGTGCGTATTTTAGTCAATGGAGTGTAAAAGGATTGAGTAAATATTTGGAGAATGTTTGTTTCACAAGATAGAGCCATGACTTAAACATATTAGTGGAACTCATACTCTGTCCACTATAAACTAACCTTCCTAGAATATGCGCTCCGCGTAGTGTGATAAAGGTTGTTTGATGGTCATGTTAATCGGGCTCCTTCCACGTTCTGGCCTCTGGGCTGTTGTTACGTCCGACGTTACGTCTGAATGAAAATAACTGGTTATGAGATGCTTGCATACATACACATTATATTTATACTATTTATTTATTATTATTTCTCTATGTATTAATTTTTATTATGGGCAGCACGGTGGCGCGGTGGTTAGCACTGTTGTCTCTCAGTTGTCTCCTGAGTTCGAATGCACCATCTAACCCTTTCTGTGTGGAGTCTGCATGTTCTCCCCGTGTTTGCGTGGCTTCTCTCCGGGGACTCCGGCTTCCTCCCACAGTCCAAAGACATGCAGTTAGTGGGGTTAGGTTAATTGGTGATTCTAAATTGGCTGTAGCTGTAGGTGTGAGTGTGAATGGTTGTCTGTCTCTCTGTGTTAGCCCTGCGACAGACTGGCGACCTGTCCAGGGTGTACCCCGCCTCTCGCCCTATGGCAGCTGGGACAGGCTCCAGCCCCCACCCGCGACCCTGAATAGGATAAGAGGATGGATGGGTAATTAATTAATTTAAATTAGTGTTTTATTAATTTTAGCATTCATTATTATATATTATTTATTATTATTATTATATATTTTTTTACATTTGTATATCTATTTATTATCATTATTACTACTACTGTTAATATTGTTATTCATAATTTTTTACATCAATTATTATTATTTAATATTTAATAATTATTTGCATGTATTATTATTATGTATATATTATTACTATTTACTATGTATATACTTTATTATTATTATTTTAATTGTATTATATATGTTATGATGTATATTTGACATTATTTATATATGTATTATTTTATTATAAATTATTTATTATGTATTATTATTCTAGAGATATTATTTATAAATGTATCTATTATTATTATTGTTATTGTTAGATGGATTGTTACGTCCTGTTACCTTACAGCACCTGACCCCAGTGCCTGTCCCTGTGGTGCTGGATTTATTTTTAGCATAAACAGATTTAAAAAAAAAAAAAAAATGTGTCTAATGCTCGGATTTTTACTACGAGTCCCTCCCAGTCCTTCTTAGTTTTATACAATAATATGTAGCTTTAATTTCAGCTTTCTGATGCAGATTTAACATCATTTTTATTAATTAATTCTTCAACCTAGAGAAGGAGTATTATCCTCGATTTAGTCTTTCAGGAAACGCATGCGCAGTTTCTCCAGTTCAGGCATCAGTCAGAAACCCTGACAGTCTAAGCTCAGGGCAGTACTGCCTGACTGTCTCCTACGTCCTCCTCTGTGTTCAAACGTCACTTTCAGAAGTTGCCACGAATGCACAGCGGCATGATGTGGAGGTTAGTGAGCTGCACGCTGTGCCTGTTTGTGTGCGCAGGGCTCAGTTTGCGGTCCGTTTGGGCCGCCGCAGAGGAGCTGGACGGAGAGGTGAAGACGGAAGTTTTATTTAAACCCGAGGAGTGCAGCCAGAGGAGCAAAAAAGGAGATCTGATCAACGCTCACTATGATGGGTACCTCGCCAAAGATGGTTCCCAGTTTTACTGCAGGTCAGTGCTTTGAAAAGAGAATTATCTGTATGTGTTTATTCTGTAGCCTCAAATTAATCTGGACTGAGCAATGACTATATGCTGCATCCTAAAGTCTTCTTTACTGAGTGTTTGAAAACGGTAGAGCTCTTTATTTCAGTTTAAACTGTACATATGGGAACATCAAAAATGGCCTTTTCATTCCTCATCTCGAGTTTAAAGCAACCAGAATGAAAATGCATCTGTGCTCAGATTTATTCAAAAGCTGCTCACGCTGTTTGTCTCTCCTTGTGTTTCTGTTTCAGTCGTACAGACAAAGATGGACACCCTCAGTGGTTCGTGCTGGGTGTGGGACAAGTCATCAAGGGCCTGGATATCGGGATGATGGACATGTGTCCTGGAGAGAAACGAAAAATAACTGTCCCATCAGCCCTGGCATTTGGAGAGAAAGGGAAAGGTAAAAGCACAGGAGGTGGTGGGTTTGTTGGTTATGTTTCCAGCAGGGATGGTAAAGTGTTTTTAAGGTTTTTAAGGATTAAAAGGTTAGGCCTGGCTCATTCATGTAGCTGCATTAACAGATTATCTCCAGTCTGAGCTTTAAGTCTGCTCTCGCTCCAGCTTATCACACAGATCCTTTTGTTCAGTAATGGAAGAATTCTCCTCATCCTCATTACTTACTGTATACATTGTTTTGGACGTATTGACATTACTCGAGTGTTGCAGATCTGCCTTCATGCTGTCTTGTCTTCTTTTACAGCACTTTAGCTGAAGGGACATCACATCCCTCGCAGTGTTTGCTACTCCTCTCCACATGGCATGTCCCGTAAGCATGCACGGAGGTTTAAAGGTCTCTTTGTTTCTTCTTTGCATGTTTTGGAGAACTAACAGCTGATTCTTTAATGTCCTTACTACTGCCTACAATCCTGCCTGGTGTTCATGGTATTATCTGATGGTGGTGTTGTTCAGCCTGGGATGTTACATTTCACCCTTTAGGTATGAAGGAAATGGTTTTTATGCTGAGCGTGCATGGTTTAGTTGCCCCTGCACCAGTTTCCTTTATAATTACACACAGAGGCTGAATCAGAACCTCCCTGTTGTTCTTTTTCCTCTCTGTGCCTCGAGTAAAATTAACATTAACTGCATGTTGATCTAATATTCTCTCCTCTCACTGAATTAATGTGTAAAAACACTTTTGTATGGATGTACATTTATTAGGCACTTTATTAGGCAATTAAACAGAAAAAGTTTGTAATTAAAAAAAATTGTGATTAAAATATACATCTAAAACGTTTTGGCAGGAGTGACGCTGAAAGATGCTAAAAACTTATATTTTCCACAGACTGTATATAAAAGATGGACATAGCCCCATAAGGTCACCCATTGGTTTTGGACTCTGCATTTTAAACCTCAAAGCTAGGCTTTTGGTAAGCACCATGTTATTTTTCAGGGCCAGACAGCAGGAAACATGATGGTCCATTTTTTCTGTGCTTGCCAAGGATGAAATATGAAAATGGACTCGCCCATGGTGCATCAGTGGCCTATTGATTAGTGGTCTTTTGGTAGTTAGATTTTTGATTTTTCACCGGTAGCCACTGACTCCAGTGAGTGGAGGTGAGGCCTAACAGCTACAGCTGCAGACCTGTCAATCAAATGTCCACGCACCAAACTTGTAGCCTTACCAGTATGACGCCGGGATGAGTTATAAAAATTCACCCCTGTACAGCTGTTATGAAGGGGGAAATTAGCTATAGAGACCAAAACAGTTTAATGCATCAAGCTGTAAACATGTTTATTTCTGCTGTAAAGTTGGACATTTTAACATGGGACTCACTGCTGGAGCCTCTAGTGGACATTAGAGGTACTGCAGTTTTTGGTACTTCAGGCTTTTTCTTCATTTTTTGAGCCCCAGTTTTTGCTGCTTGGTCTGTATTAACCAGCCTTGAGCCATCTGATCTGCATGAAGGCTGTTTTTGTTTAACTAAATGTGATGTTTTAGTGTAAGCAGCTACAGCCCAGTAAGATAATATGAAATAAAATAACTGGTTCAAACACAAATAACATAAAACAGATAACAGGAACAGTGGGTATTAAAATACATCAGTTTTTATCTAAAATAAATAAATAAATGTTGCTGGTACTTAGACCTACTGGATCTAGCTGACCAGTAGCCTTGTATACACTGGATTCACATTTTCAGCACAAATTAAATTTTTGCTGCACCAAGTTTTTGATTACAAACCTATTCTGCTTAATTGTTCTACAGGGACCAAAAAAACTAACTCTGTACCTTCAGGTAGTCTCATTTTGCACAATTGTGCTTTTGAATCCAAATCACTACCCTGTTAGCCAGTGATTAATGTTTCTCTGTGGTTAGCTGCTCTTTTACTCAGTTCAACACAAAGTCTGAAAGTGTAGCTGAGCCACTTATCACATAAACTCAGTAAAAATCTAACTTTCCATGAGGAGAAAAATCTTCAGTGATTATGAATCATCATGAATAAATGTGAGCATTTAATATCTTGTTGTTCTGTTGTTGTTTTTTCCTCTCCTTATAAAACAGGTCCAGTGCCTCCTAATGCCACTGTGATCTTTGAGGTGGAGGTCCTCTCCGTGTCCCAGGGGCCACGCACCATGGAGGCTTTTGGAAGGATAGATGTCGATAAAGACAGAAGTCTCACAAAGGCCGAGGTAACTTTATTTTACAAGCTGGTAATCGTCATGAAAGCAACTCAGACAGAAAGAACACATTCAGCTCAGTTCAGGCTTTATATTGTAAGGTAAAGACCTGTGATATTAGAGAGAGAAGCCCAGCAATCAGACCATCCCTAATTCGCTTGTTCGGTCTGACGTCATCCGTCATTTCCAGGTCCAAATCTCCTTCATGTCCTAAACAACTGAATAGTTTTGGGGGGCTCGTATCTGCTGAAAAACAAGGCACAAAGAACTGCAGCACATTAAAAGACGAGCGAGAAGCTTGGCCGGAAACACTATCAATATGTCAGTACACAAGAAGCAGATAAGCAGCATTTGGTGATGGTGGGAAGGAAGAACTCCCTTTTAACAGGAAGAGACGTCCAGCAGAATCAAGCTCAGGGTAAACCATTCAGAGTTTTAGAAAACAGAAGACAGAATCAAAAAGACAAATGTAAAGTATGCTTAAAGATCTGCAGATTAAAAAAAAAAAAACAACAACTGCTAAACAGGCTAGTATTAGGCTAATAATCAGGGTTATTAGGAGGTAAAAATGAGCATCTGCCCTATTCTAAATCCTGTGTGTGCAGTTTTTACATGCATGGAAAATACCTTCCAACAGATCAGTTTCACAGTAATTTCAATCAACCCCGAAACTGAAACAACAAGCCTGTTAAACAGTCCTTTTCTCACAGTCACATAATTGTGTAACGTAAGAGGATCCAGCACTCTGGAAAATGTGCTTATTTAGTCCCTTTTCTCACATCACTTTACTGCTCTCATGTCCAGGCGAAAACATGTGGCGTTAAAGGCAGAGAGTTTGGGTTCAACCAGAAAACTTTGTGTTTTATGAAAACTTTTATTACTAAAATGATTGCAAAACAAAAAGGAAGTTGCGATGATCTGAGCTTTGTGACGTGGTGCTGTGTCCTGCTGGAGGCAGCCATCAGAAGATGGGTACACTGTGGTCATAAAGGGATGGACACGGTCAGCAACAATACTTTCGTCCCCATTCTGATGCTTGGTTTGAACTTCAGCAGGTCGTCTTGACTGTGACTGCATGTCTAAATGTGATTGTGATTGGCTGATTAGATATTTGGGTTAAACAGCAGTTGAGCATGTGTACCTAATGAAGTGGCCGGTGAGTGTTCAAGAGAAGGCAGCTGATATCTTTAAAACTGAGCAGCTCACACTGAAACAGTCTATAAGGAGAAATACAACTAGAGGCCAGAGTTAAAATATGTACATTTGATGTTGTGGTGAACTGTCCCTTTGAGTTATAATAACCTCCTCCAGGCTCCAGTTTCATGCAAACACACAGACGTGAGCTCACTGCTGTCATGTGAATCTCGAACAGAAAGCGAGTGTGTTTCCTTAAAATAAGCCCAAGTCTTTACTTCTGTTGGTAGAAGTAGATCTTGTGGTTTTTGTTTTGTTTTTTAAAAATGAAATTAGCCCAAAGCATCTGATAATCTAACTAATAATCCAGCTCGCAGTAGCAGGTTTACGAGAAGATTATTCCCTAAAAAAGTCTTTTCCATCACAGCCTGCCAGCACCTTTGACCTGTTTTCACTGGCTTCACCACAGCTTATGAACCCTACATGTTTATTTTATGACATATTTCCACTGTTTTACATATACTCGCCTCATGAAGAGTGAAGGCTCCATGTTTATGGTCTCATTATCTGAGGCTAGAATCAGTTTTACCTTTAAATTATTAACTGCAGCACCACAAAGCTTCTAGCCCGCCTGTTAACTGCATTGGTAATACTGAAAGAAGATAGGAGAACCAACTGCCCCGCTTTCTGTATCATGTATGTGATGTTTTTCTTGTCGCGCACAGCGGGGGCTTTTTATGGCGTTATTAAAGTTCAGTGGTGTTCCTCTGTTTCCAGGTGAAAGAATATTTGAAGCTGGAGTACGAAAAAGGCGGGAAGCCACGAGACGACCCTTTCTACGAGAAGATTATAGACGATATCTTCTACAAGAACGACCGTGACAGAGACGGCATGATCAGCGCGAACGAGTATAATATTTATCAGCACGATGAGCTCTAGCGTTTTTTTTTTTTTTTAGTTTGTGTGTTATTTTAGTGAGGAAACTAAAGGGAATATACACACACACACACACACACACACACACGTTCTTACACTGTTAGATGTTTGTACTTTTTCAGTCACTTTCCGTCA
>VUQI01063239.1:15588-28362 GCA_015106735.1 Paratilapia polleni | reverse complement strand
ATAAGGAAGAGGAGAAAGCTGTTTGTCCAAGAAGGTGAATTCCAAGAGAACGTCCAAATTCAGAGAGGTGTGCAATGTTCAATATGTGCTTACTTGAAATGCCGGGTAGGTGCCCAGGAGGGCCTGTGTCACCATCTGCCTGTCAGTCAAAGAGGCCACGCCCCTAATAATGCAAACTTTAAGCCTTAATACAATTTAAACAGGTGAGTTATAAACAGGTGTTATGAAGGGGGAATTAGCTACAGAGACCAAAGAGTTTCTGTATCAGGCTGTAAACATGTTTATTTCTGCTGTAAAGTTGGACATTTTAACATGGGAGTCTATGGGGACTGACTCACTGCTGGAGCCTCGTGTGGATGTTGGAGGACCTGCAGGTTTTGGTGCTTCAGCTTCATTTTTCAGCCCCAGGAGAGGAGCAGGATTCCTCTCAGACTGTCAGAAACAGAACCACAACAAATGATGTGTCCCGTCATTGCGGTTTTCTGTCTACTTTTTCATTTGTTCCTGTCTCTGTGGAGAGAAATCTGTACACAGACACAGTGTGCGTCCCTATTTATTCTTTCACTGTTATTACAGCAGTGAACAGAGAAGTGAGAGCTTTTTCACTTCACAGTAAACTGAATCTCTGGGTTTTTTCCTCTCTGCAGTCTGCTCAGGATTAACCCATAAAAGCACCTTCTGCTGACAGCTGTGTTTGTGCTGCTGGCAGCGGATCAGTGAAGCCGGTGTCACCGTCTAATTACTGGTGTATTATTTTTGTTTGGAGGGCGAGAAGCCAGCAGGTAGTCGTGGCTGTAATTACTGCTGTTGTCTGTGTCACAGCGGCGATGACAGCTTCCTGTTGTCGTGCTGCTCCCCTGTGGTGAAAAGCCCACACTTCCTCTCTGACTCTTTTATAATTCATGCTCCTCTGGTCCTGATGGGTCAGACCGGGGATCGGATGCCTCGGCAACTCGAGCTCATCTCCATACAGCCAGCACAAGGCAGTCCCATCAGAGGCTGGTCTGCTTTTTAAAGCTTCATGTAAAGCACGACGAGGCTTTAAAGGCTTTAGTTTTTATTTTGATGCATTCAGGTGAGTCACAGAAATTAGCAGCTTGATCACACAAACCTGTGAAAGCCTGCAGGAACACTAAATGGAGCTGGGGGCACTAAATTTGCCTTACCTGTACTTTCCCTGCTGTGCCATCACACCAACATTTCTGATGAGGAGCTGTAGCTGTTCCAACCAGACTCTGTTGACAAAAACAGAAATTTTACCTGACAGAAAACAGGAGTGGGCCTACCACTGTGGGTTTTTGGGAAGCCATCCACTCGTCTGCTGACTCTAGAAGCTCTAGAAGCAAAGTTCCCATAGTGTGACTGAGGAAAGAATGTACTGCTGTGCATTTGGTATTACATAGCATACACACGGGCAAAATAGATCCGTCCCCTAACATCCTAAACAAACCCCCAAAGATCACATGCATGCACCCATGCTTTCTGAAATACATTAGTAAATTCCACTATTTCTACTTTATAGATTTCATTTAGTGTCTCATCCTGTGGATGGACTCAAACTCCACTCAAACCGAACTGCTGTTTGTGCTGCTAGTCCTGGTTCTGCTCAGTGTCGTAGATCATGTAACGGTTCGCCTGCTGCAGGTTCTGCTTAGAGTGACCCTCCAGAACAGAACCAGGTCCGGCACCATGGAGGGGGTGGAGTCTGTCTGACCGCAGGATGCGAATCTCACAGCAGCGACCAGCCTACATGTAGAAACACACGAGACGGGAGGGGCCAGTGCTGAACTTTCAAAATAAGAGCGAGTGGCTTATCCACTAGCGATTTGTCGTGGTTGTCTACAAAATTTATGGACTTCAACATATTTCATCACTTTGTGTGTCCTGTTTCTGTTCAGAAACTTACTTAAACTTAATGTTTACAAAACCAGATTTAAATAAAATCAAACGCTAAATTGATGTCACACAACAGCTGATTGCTGTCCAGTAGCACAGTTTACCTACATGCAACCAAAGCCTGCTCAGGTGTAACCAAAGTTACACAAAGTCTTGTCCCTCGTCTGCAGATTCTCCATTTTCACCTGCAGATAAATGTTTACAGAGAATCACATTCAGAGACTGTGGTGGTCCAGTAGCTACGAAGGTCCGTGCAAAGGTTTCAGACACTTTACTGTTTAGATTCTTCTAAATCACAAAACACCAACAGGGAGACATCACATTCATTCTGCAGCAGAAGTCTGAACCATCCAGTCAGATTCATAAAAAAACTGTCATCACCTGCAAGAGGAGCACCGAGTCCTGCAATAGATGGTCTGACCCCCACAGAACCCTGATCCACACTATGGAGTCAGTCTGAGAGCACATAAAAAGACAGACTGAGCTTCTCCAAGATGCTAAACAACTGAACTTTGTTTTTTTTCTCTTTACTCCGCTTTAATTCATTTGGGTGACCTCGACTTTGCCAGCGACGTCACACTGATTGAAGAGAACGAGAGGAACCTCAAATGGGAAGCGGTCAAAGTTGGCCTGAGAATATACAAAAAGAAATTCAAAGCACATCGGCGTCATAATCAGACCGTAATGACTGGAACAGGCAACGTATGTATACAGGAAGCATTATACTCCACAGCTGAGATGCAGAGACTGTTGTCATTGATTTTAAAAGGCATCATCTGTTTTCCATCACACCATGGGTTTTTACTGCTTCTTTTTCCCTGACATGGAGCCGGCAGCCCACAGAGACTCTGCCATGATTTTCTTCCAACGGTAATGACCAGGGACATTCCTGGTGGCTGACCCAGGAGTCTTATAACAGAAGGCCAGATGCTTGTAAGAGCGTTGATTTGAAAGGTAACTTCTTATGTTTGTTTAGCGTGCGTCAGAAAAAAAGAATCATTAGTTTGACTGATTAGTTCTTCTGGTGCTGACTAGCACGGGCAGCAACACTTAATCGACTAGTCGTGCACATACTGAGAAATTACCCCAACGATGCTGCGTGACGTTTGGTTCTCCAACCTGTCGACATGTCAGCTGGTTCCCAAAAAGCACTGAGACAGAACTGGCTTCCCATTGGTGGTAAAAGCAAACAAATCTGGAAAATGTGTTCCAGCAGTGATATCTACGGATGGATACTGAAAATACCGAGATGTTAGTTCCAGAAACCTTTGCACGGGCCTGTAGGTGAAGCAGCACCTTTCCTTTTGCTTTCCTCCGCCCACTTTCAGCTTCCAAACCGCTCTGCACTTTGCGCTAACTGCTCTTTCCGTCCAACAGCCACGGAGAAACCTTTCAGAAGTCGGTCCCATTGCTGCATCCAACATGGACACGTTTTTCCGCCGTCACTTTAAGAGAAAAGAAGCTGCTCTGCAGGAGGACGTGGGGTCCAAATCCTGCCGCCAGCGGAGGCCCAGCGTGGCCGTCCCCACCAGCAAAGCCCGTCGAAGGTCCACTGTTGGCCTGCCTTCGTCCACTCTGTCCCAGCGGCGGCGCTCCAGCGTCCAGCTGCCGTCGGGGTCGCTGTGTGCGGGTGGGGGGCGTCTGGCAAAGATGGACACACGCGGCAGGTGGGCTAGACACACTCGCAGGCGCTCCAGCACCACCACGCCCAGCCTCAACCCGAGGTTCGCCGTTTGCCGGAGGAAGGTGGGGAAGCTGCGGACCATCGACACCCACCTGCTGGGGCCATCCATGCTGCTCGCCAGCCTGATCCAGATGGCTGAGGAAGATGAGGAGGAGGGCGTGGGGGCGGGGCTACTAGCTGAAGAGCAGCAGGTGGAGGTGATCAGCAGTGCCAACAGCAGGAGGACGTTTTCACGCACCAGCAGCCTGCTCTCAGATGGAGACGACGACAGTAGCAATTACTCCACCACAGACGACAGCCAATCAGAAGCCAGCCAGCTATCGGAGGCGGAGCAGCTGGCTGAGGAGGAGGACGACCGTGCCTCCTGGTCCCGTGATTCTCACTTCTCCCGGGCCTCCAGCCCTCCCTTGTCCTCCTCCACGACCCTGGAGGTGATGAAAAAAACTTCACCGCTGCCATCGGCGTCACGCCCGCTGATCCGGGCGCCACGCTGCCTCCGGAGAAATTCCTCTCAGGTTTTCACGGTAGACTCCTCCCCCTACAGCTGCTGCCGCCCCTCCAGCCAGAGGAAGAGGAGGAGGATCTCCACCATCTCCAAAGCTGGGAGCCCCTGGCCAGGAAGAGGCCCCCCGCTGCCCAGCCGCAAGAGTTCAGTCTACTACCTCAACCACCCGGGCTTCTACCGGGGCCCCGGGGCCCTGAGCCCGCTGGGGGCCCACGGCTACGACTCCCGGCTGGAGACCTGGAGTGCCTTCCTGCTGTATGTAGTCTGGCTGCGGTTAGCTGAGCGTGAAGCTTCCTGCTTCCTGTCAGGGTCTCATCATTTTAATGTTTCTGTGTTCAGGTGGGAAAAAACAGCCGGAGCTTAAATCAGGATTCAGCTCAAGTTACTCACAGATCATCCACAGCTATCCCCAGTCTGAATACGGACTGTTCCTCAGATTTTACTCGAGTATTTTAGCCAACTTCAGGCCCGATCACAACTGCCAAATATTCATCTGCTCACCCGATGATCCCATTGATTTTTTAAAATTAAAAAAATATAAAAAACACAAAAACTGAATTATTTTGCACACGCTAAACGCTTTGGGGACCTTTTTTGGGGCTGTTACAGTCTGGGATGTGTCAGTGATTAGTACCAAAATTATCCATTTTGTGCCATTTTAGTTATTAAAAAATAGACAACTCCATACCTTTTTTAACCCTTTAAATGTCTGTCTGTTTACTGTGATGCTCCTTTTTAATGAAAAAACAGACAGAACAGCAATTGTTTTTCCCCATATACTAAATATGGGGGCTTTTTCGGGGGGTTATCACAGTGTTGTACTTTTCAGTGATTAGTAACAAAACCATTTTGGACAGTTTGTGCAGTGTCACTATTTTTAAAAACATATACCACTCAGTACATTAAAAAAAAGTCACATAAAAATCTTTTTATTTTCACGGAGTTAAAGCTTTAAAAGCTGTTTTTGGCACAATGATGCATTTGTTTTAGGAAAAATCTGATGATAAAAATGACAGAAACTGAACAATGATTTGTTCCATGTACTCAAAGCTTGGTGAAATTTCTCAACTAGAAAATGATTGAAATGAAAACTGTGGATGTAGATTTTACCTTCACAGGTAAAAGAGGTGAAACAAAAAGACGTGCAGTTTGTAAAGTAAGAGAAAACATTTCCACTTTTGAAAGGTGTCTCTAATTTTGTCTGATCCCACACAGAGCCACATCATTTCCCTGCAGGTCCTCAAAGGTTATTATTGAACATTAGTTCCTGTTTCCTTCAGAGTAATAAAATCCTTTACTGTTTTAAATATAATGGTTAAAAATTTAATGTAAAAAGATCTTGAAATGTTCTTCCAGCATCTGAATTTATTCACCTGTGGCTCTCATTGATGAGGGTATTTCACTTTTTATTGAAAATAATTGAATTCATTGCATTGATGATCAAAGTAAAAGCTGCTTGCAGCCTCATAGTTTTCTTTTGGTGGCTCACCATGAATTTTAGCAGCTAATTTATTTTCAATAAATTTAATCAAATTACACAGAAATGATTTGAGGGCTTTTGGGGCCCCTGAGGGCCTGAGAGCCTGGGGCCCAGCGGGTAATCCAACACACTGTGCAGCCTGAGGGAGGCGTGAAATCTGCTTCACATGAATAAGTCAAACGGTGACACAAACCCCCTCTGAGGAACTGAGGCTCGTTAGCAGCTGCACTAACAGCAACAACAGCTCTGACTCATCGACTCAGCACAGCACATATAAGGTCAATCAGTGTGTGTGTGTGTGTGTGCTGTGACAGTCCTCCATCAGCCTGCAGCAGCGTCTTTATCTAAAATGTTATGTTAACATCTTAAAAAAGGAAATAAGTTGAGCTCACTGTTGACAGATTTGACTAAAAAAGTTGTCCAATCAGTGCCCAGAAACCTGGTCAGTAATTTAAAAAAATTCCCAGTTTTAACAGCTAAGAGGAAGTATAATTTGCAGCCCACAGTTTTTAAATATGACAGTTTTCAGGCAGGTTCTACAATTAGACGTGAGTTTCTAGACGTTTCTAGACAAAACGAATCTCTCATGGTGGGTTCAGACCAGATGTTACTCGTATGAATACAGCTGGCGGGTGTTTTTGGAACATTTCACAACCCGAAATCTTCTAACCTAACAGCTTAGAGGAGAAGTACTTCCCCCGAAGTCCAGCCAACAGCTGAACAATGAAGAACTCACCAGTATGACTGTTCTCTAAGCATTCTCCTTTTTTGGTCCCCTCTGTATAAAATTTGAATCATATGGTGACAGTCGGCTCATATTTCTCTCATGTGTCTGAAGACTTTCTTAACATGTCTGAAAAAAAGCAGAGCTGCTTCCTTCACAGCTCTCCTGTTCGTTTGTGTTTGCAGGAAACCCATTGCGAAGTCGGGCCTGCAGCACGCTGGGACTGCGGCCAACGTGTTGACGTCCGGACAGAGCGACTCGCAGCAGAAGCCCAGCAGCACCATCGACTGGAGCGTGAGTCACCCCATCAGTTCATTAAAAATCAGTAAGGACGGAGAGACCAGGCCAGTTTGCAGTTAGAAGGAAACGAAAGAGTTCCTCTTTGCCCGCTCTCCACCTCTGCACCGAGTTTCATGTTATTCAGTTTGGTTGGTTCCCCGTAAAATGATCTGCTTTTATAGCACACTGGTTTCTACAAGCAAAAACGACATGGAGGGCGGTGGATGTGAAAGTGGACTCCTTTTCATTGGTAGGTAACACCTCACAGGTGGGTCCAGGTTGGATAACAGTCGGTCCTTTTTGAACCTGGACAGGATGCCAGTGTTTTCCACTCTCATTAAGCTTGTCTGTTACATTCAAGAAGAGTTACTCTTCCACCAACTGTTCCAGGAATTTGCTGATGCCACGAGAAGATTCAGGAAATCCTGTCTCAGATGTAAAGCCTGGACTCGGTGGTCGTTCTCTCAGGCTGCTCCATCCTGATTACTGGAAAAATACCAAAAAAATAAAACGTGATGTTCGCTGAGCAGACAAGACCACTCAGGACTCCGATGATAGCCTCCAAACCCCCGAATAGTGAATCTGTTGTGCCTGCAGCACCAGCATGTGGCGGGTTTTGCCCAGAGCAAGCATCTGACAGCTTTGGCTGTGGAGGTTTTCTGCTTCCTGTAATCATGTCTCAGCTTCATCGTTTTCTCTGTCAGCAAAGTCTTTTGGATTCTGTGTTGGACTTCCTCCGCTGCACAAAGGCTGAAGAAAGGCGGTCTGTCTGTTCCTCCAGGCTTTGTTTCATCTCTAAAGCTCACTGCTGTTCACACAGCTCTCCTATGATGGCTCAGCTGACTTTTACATTTATTTTTTTGCCGATTATGCACCAACAATGCATGCTTGCATCCAGATCAATCATCTTACGTGACTCGGACGTTTCTCTTGTGCTGGAGAGTACCTTCACTGAAGCAGCAGCTAAAAAATGTGGTTCTAAGAACTTGGATATTTCGTGGTTCCTGCACAACTTCCTCCAGAACTGAAAACTTTCTTTGGGTCCAAAAGCATTTTTAGCTGAGGTCTTAGTATTGTGGTGTGAGCGGTGCATCAGTTAATTATCTGTCCAGCTCTGATACAGCTTGTTTTGAGAAACTTTTACTGTAGTTAGAAACTTACGAGTTACTCGAGCTTTAAAACTGTGCAGACCTTTGCAGACCAGTGCAGTGCTGGTTGCTGTTCTGGCTCACACACTTATCTCACACATTTCACGTTCTCACTGCAGTAAAACATGACCTTCAGATACTGTTTGCTCCCTCTGTGGCTGCTGACAGTCTGAAGTTTTTACTTTGAAGCTGATTGGTGCTGTGAAAAAGCTCCTGTGTTGTTTTCTGTTGCAGGATAACGCCCAGTACGGGGACCACATCTGGTTCGAGACCAGTGTCTCCGGAGACTTCTGTTATGTTGGAGAGCAGTACTGCATTGCCAAGTCTCTGGTGAGTCACTCACAGACCTACCAGTTTACTGTGGTTAAAACCAGCTGAGGGGGACTGATTCAGTTTGGTAAAAATGATTCTCTTTAAACTGAGACACAGAAAGGTGCAAACACAACATGACGGAATAAAGTTTACATATGAGTGGACAAACTTGAAATGATGCATTCAGATTTGGAGTTTAATGCACTGGTGTCACTTTCAGAAGACTCATTGGCTAAAAAAGATCAGTCATCAGCTGATCAAGTGTGGGGCTGCCAGATGTGTGCAGACTGTTATTTTCTAGAAAAGTACCAACATCTGTACAAAAAACATCTGTACACTGCTCATTAACATTTAATTTATATTATAGAACCTTTTGTGTCGGACAGCTAAGTTTGCAGATTAGCCCCGGGTCAGATTTGATCCCCAAAACCAAACGATCCCATGAAACTGCTCACCACAAAATGTGTGGGTTCTGCTGAGTAAGTGGGGAAGGCAGACATCTGTACAGCTGATACCTCCAAAACTTCCAACTCACTTTAAAACCATCTGATGTAAAGTAGCCTGCAGGCCAGAGGAAACTGGGTGGACCGTCCTTTTGATGAGTGGTCGTCTGGATGTCCTGCAGTTTTTTTCCCCCTTTTTTTTAGCTCCATAAAGAACTGAAAACACCAAGCAAAGTGTCTGCTGGTGGCAGCTCATTATTATGATTAATCTATAAATCATTTATTACACCTTTTAGATTCTTTGAAATTGTGCCTTATCAGAGAGTGGAACAGTTTCTCTTTAAAAATGAGCTTTATGCCAATCCTGCAGAGATGTTCTGTGACGTAAACAGCTGACGAGTAAATCTGTTGTTTGTCTGCAGCAAAAGTCCGTAGCGAGGAAGAAGTGCGCTGGGTGTAAGATCTCAGTGCACACTGTGTGTATGGAGCAGCTGGAGAAGGTAAAAACTGAGGATCTGCTCTGGATTAACAGCTTCAGAGTTTCTCCTCTCCTCACGGTCTCTTGTGTTCAGATTAATTTCAGGTGCAAGCCGTCATTCAGGGAACCCGGATCTCGAGCTGTTCGAGAGGTCAGTGAAAACCACGTGGCCGGAGCAGATTCACTGAAATGTAAATGCAGGGTAGCGATTGGTTCTGCTCATAAATGTGTTGTATTTCAGTCCAATGTTGTTCGACACCACTGGGTCCACAGGAGGCGTCAGACGGGGAAGTGTCGACAGTGCGGGAAGGTGAGCCTCCTGAAGTCTGTGCTCTCTCAAACTTTTATTATTCAAGTATCACAGAAATCTGCAAAATAAATACAGTGAGTAGAAGAAAATGAGAGCAGAGCAGCTCACCACAGGAGACACCAGGAGGTTTACTCCGTGTTTTAGGTTCAAACACAGACAGTATAAAAGATGGATGTAGCCACCTTCATCCTCCTCTCCGACTTTAATGGGTCCATAATATCCAAAGTGAACCATATTTTATCCAGTAAGACTTGAAAGCAGCAACTGAGACCATAAACTGTGGCTGTCGCTGCACACAAAAGGGGTGCTGCACCAAAAACCAAAAACCTCCTTCCGATTACTTTGGTTGCTAGCAGGTTTCTGCAGCGGCCCGTAGTTTGCATGAAAGACACTGACTTGTCTGCAAACACTCGCCATTTACTCTGTGAGCTGTGGTGAAACTTATAAAATAAGATGCAAATCGGAAACAGAGAATCTTCGCCTTCAGAGTAAAAGTTGTGCCTCAGCGCCTCAACGGACATGTTTCAAAGGCAAAAATAAAGTGAAACAGAAAGAAAAATACAGACTCTTATAACTTCAAAATGATGCCAAAAGTATTTGACCTCTGGGGAAAAAATCTCTTATGAGGACTGCTTTTATTAGAGAGGGAGGAGTAAAATAACAGGCACAAAAACAAATAAATGAAAGCTTGTAAGAACAGTGAAGAATGAATGAAGACAGAACACACACACGAAGGAAGGAAACGCCGAGTTCTGTCATAAAAATAGATGATAAGACAAAATAAGGTTTCTTACTTCTCCTGCTGGAGCTCTGTGGTAGCTGGAGTCGATGTTGGCTGGTTTGTGTTATTATTTAACAGACAGGATGACATGAATGATGACTCTGAGAGCTAACCGAGTCTCTTCCTGTCTCACCAACAGGGATTTCAACAGAAGTTTGCTTTTCACAGCAAAGAGATCGTTGCCATCAGCTGCTCGTGGTGCAAACAAGCGGTGAGTGCACGTTTTCAGACTGTACATGTGCCAAAAGTTCACGGAGAAATCCCAAATGAGTCGAGCAGCACAGTGACCTGCTGCCGGGTCGAGAAACGCGAGCAAAAGAATCCAAACCCACAAAAACCTGCAGAGATCCCGAATCTGTCCGCTTACAGGAATTTAAACTAACGATCAGTGCAGGTGTGCCGTGTGACGCAGCTCTGAAACAGATGCTCTCAGGTGACTTCCTGTCTCTTTCCCCATCACAGTCAGGTGACTTCCTGTTTGTGTTTCAGTATCACAACAAGGTGACGTGCTTCATGCTGCAGCAGATAGAGGAGTGTTGCTCTCTGGGAGCTCACGCTGCCGTCATCATCCCGCCCACCTGGATCATCAGGGTCCGCAGGCCGCAGGTATACACGCACACACGAGTGTGTACACACACGTGTGTGTGTCTCTGTACACACACAGAGACAGCGGCGTCAGCAGAGACAGCTGCTGATGCCGCTGTCTCTGTCCTTTCTGCAGACGTCTCTGAAGTCGAGTAAAAAGAAGAAAAGGACGTCGCTGAAGTGCAACAAGTCGAGCAAGAAGGGAGGCGAGGTGAGGAGGTGGCGATAAAATACATCATCATTGCTTTGGTGTTTAAATCCTGAGTAACGCATCCTGACAGCTGATTGGTTAGAGCTTGAAATCAGCAGGGTTATAGTTTCAGATGAGAGTTAATGAGCTGGGCTGATGTCGTGCTCTCAGGTTAACGTGTTTAGGAAAGTCGCTCGCTCACTGTTTCATGTTTCTATTGGTTCTCAGCTCCAAGACGGCCGCTGGAAGCCCTTCCTGGTGAAGCCCCTCCCCTCTCAGCTCATGAAGCCTCTGCTGGTGTTTGTTAACCCGAAGAGCGGCGGGAACCAGGTAGTTTCATTCACCAATCACTCACAGAAACAGGAAGTGGACCAGAATGCACTGCGGCTGCAACACACTCTGCTCTAACACATTTTCCACCTGCACATGGAGCCTAAATCCAAAAACGTCCAGCTCAGAGCCGTGCTGGAAGCTCATGGAATTGCTCTTTGTGAGGGCTGCCCTCCGTCCAGACTGTGCAGAAGTTTTGGAAAATAAGCTGCAGATTTCCTCGGCCTGTCGAGTTTCTTCTTCTTCTTCATGTTTCTCACCTCACGCTCTGTTTTCTTTTCTCTCAGGGAGCAAAGATCATCCAGTCCTTCATGTGGTACCTGAACCCACGGCAGGTGTTCGACCTGACGAAGGGAGGACCTAGAGAGGGGTAAGATCATCTGCACTCACCCTGTGACCTCTGACCTCCCCCCCTCAGTTAGGATGAGCAGATCCCCACAAAGTGGAGCGAACAGGATGAACATAAAAGCTATGCAGGTTAAAAGTCTTTCATCAATCACATGAAGGGCAGATATTGTGTGTTTGAGTGGTCTTGCTGTATCCATGCTCTTTGTACTCCCATATATTCAAACTGTTGAAGTTTGGTCAAAATGAGGCCCTAAACACAGGACACAGGACGTAGGAATAATGAACCAAAAAACGTCTTCTAAACAAAGGTGGCAAAACACAAGGTGACTAGAAAATCCAACAAAATATCCAGAAAAAGGTCCAAAAAAGGTGCGCAGAGAGCACAGGGAGCTTAACGGCTAGAAACACAGGAGTAGCAACCAAGACACAGGTACGACCAAAGAGGGTGGGGCAGGACGTCACAATGAAGGGAAACAAACACGGGAAGGAAAACGAACCGAAACACACGAGGAAAGTGACTAACAAAATAAAACAGGAAATGACTCAAAGAGACACATAAACAATGAAAGGATCAAGACTCAGAGACCAAAACACGAACCAAACATGAGCTGCAGCCGATAGAAGTGCTTACCCTCAGCCCCTCAGACAGTTTGTGCTCGTAGTACAGTTTGGTGCATTTCAGTGTTTGTCACACACCTCCCATTTTTTCTAAGCTTATGCACACACATCTGCGAGGAGGTCAGGCTTTACACAAACATCAGTACAGGAGCAGTGATACCAATGCTTATGACATTTTGGTGACATCACAGTTCAACCAAGCAGCAGCCAATGTGTCGTAGCTTAACTCTACAGTCCCTCCTGCTGCTGACATCGATGAGTGACCGCCATCACAAACGCTACCGTCCCTGATGCAGTCCTATTTAAAACGAAGTCCACCCTTACTGCTTCCACAGGAATTCAGAGGGTCGGTAGCAGCCAGGTGCTGCTCATCAAATGCATTGATTAACTGATCATCAGCAGGCTGAACACCTCTATGAAAGCAGCAGTTTTGGGAGTTTGTTGGTCTGCAGCATTCAGGTGTGTGTTAGCACAATAACACAGTCTTCCCAGGAGTGGACGTCCAAGCAAATTCACCCCAAGCTCAGACCGTGCAACGCTCAGAGAAACTGCAAAAAACCCAAGAGCTCCATCTCAGACTCTGCAGGCCTCAGTTAGTAGGTTAAATGTTAAACTTCATGACAGAACAATTAGAAAAAGACTGAACAAGTATGGCTTGTCTGG
>VUQI01063239.1:4356-15568 GCA_015106735.1 Paratilapia polleni | reverse complement strand
AAGCAAATTCACCCCAAGCTCAGACCGTGCAATGCTCAGAGAAACTGCAAAAAACCCAAGAGCTCCATCTCAGACTCTGCAGGCCTCAGTTAGTAGGTTAAATGTTAAACTTCATGACAGCAGTTTGGCCTGTGAATTATATTTTCAGTCAGAAAGTCTTCGTCTCGTCTCTTCTGTCAGTTCTGGAGCTGATCTGTGCAGCCTGACTTCACCTTCATCCCCTCAGCTTCCAGCTCTCCTCCTCCCTGCTGCAGTCTGTCTCAGTTTTTAAAGCCTGTCACTGCTCTGCTTTGTGTCTCCTGCAGGTTGGAGTTGTACGCCAAAGTGCCCAACCTGAGGATCCTGGCCTGTGGGGGGGACGGCACAGTGAGTCACAAACACTGATGCAAGCAAATTTATCCCTTATTGATATTAAACTCAATTAATTTTGTCAGGCAACAGCTAAAAAAATCTCAGAATGTGGATGGATGATTTATCATCACCGTGTCTCCGTATGTGTGTTCAGGTGGGCTGGATCCTGTCGGTTTTGGACCAGCTGATGCTCCGCCCTCAGCCTCCGGTGGCCATCCTGCCTCTGGGGACCGGCAACGACCTAGCGAGGACTCTCAACTGGGGAGGAGTGAGTTCTTCTGGAGGATAAAGATGGCCTATTCTGATGTGAACTCTATTGGAGCAGCTTTGCATGACTCACAGTTCATAATAATCCTTCTTTGTGTTATCCTCGGGCTTGGTGCAGCCCCTCAGTTCATCTGTCTGACATGAGTTGTTTTAGCTCATCCCACTTTAATCCAACTCTTCTGACTGCCTGCCCCTTAGAAACAGAAGGTTTGAGCAGCAGGTGGATAATTTCCAAACGCAGTCTTTTCAGTGCAGTTACCTGTCTGCCTCCACCTTCAGCTGACTCAGGTCTCTGCCGCTCCGCTCTGCAACACTGTTGTAACACAAAGAGAGAAAAACTGTATGGCTCCTCTTTATTTGGCTAAATTAGACTCCTCTTGTTGGCTTTAGACTCCACATTTGGTAAAAATAAAAAAAGATAAAAACGATGGAGAGGGTTAACACCCTGAGAGAAAGAAAAGAAAGTTAAAGAAAAGTCGTCACTGGGACCTTTAACTGTTAAGAGGAGAAAAATCTGGTCCAGAGGTCCAGTTCAGGGACTCCAATTAGCTGAGGTGAAGCCTAGCAGACAGCTAGCAGCTACAGCCGCCTGTGTCACCATCCACCTGTCAGTCAAAGAGGCCACGCCCCTAATAATGCAAACTTTAAGCCTTAATCCAATTTAAACAGGTGAGTTATAAACAGGTGTTATAAAGGGGGAAATTAGCTACAGAGACCAAACAGTTTTTGTATCAGGCTGTAAACATGTTTATTTCTGCTGTAAAGTTGGACATTTTAACATGGGAGTCTATGGGGACTGACTCACTGCTGGAGCCTCTGGTGGACGTTAGAGGAACTGCAGCTGCTGGTGCTTCAGTGTTGGCTTCATTTTCAGCCCTGGAGGTTGACTCTTGATTAAAAACCCTGGATAATAATAAAATAAGAGGAACTTCACTGCAGTTAAAGATCCTGCATTTAAAAAGTACATTTACTTATAACACTTCTGTAGTTTTTTTTAAATGAAAAAATCCTTAATATGCTTAATAGAGATGATATAAAACCAACATTTGGATTCGTCAGCAGGATTTTGGGTTTGAGAAGTCTTGCATTTAAAGGGGAGTTAGAGCCTGATGGTGGTTGTTTGAGTCAGAATGTTTCCTATTCTACTAAAATTAGACAAACTAAAATAAAGCTGCATGAAAGTAGAAGGCAGCATTGCTCTGTGTGAAACAGTCCACCTCCTCCTCTCTCAGGGCTACACCGATGAGCCGATAACAAAGATCCTCTCACATGTCGAGGACGGCAACATCGTCCAGCTGGACCGATGGAACCTGAACGTGGAGCCGAACCCGGAGGCCCGGCCCGAGGACAGGGACGAACATCAGACAGACAAGGTGAGTTTAACACCCACCTGTAAGAGCAGACACCTACCTGCAGGAGGATCTGATGGTTTGTCTCATTCTCCTGCTTCCTCTTAGCTTCCCATCGACGTCTTCAACAACTACTTCAGCCTGGGCTTCGATGCTCACGTCACGCTGGGCTTCCATGAATCCAGAGGTCAGTACGCTCACATGAAGCCACACACTGCGACATCCAAGAAACCAGGGTAGGACATCAGGTGTGATGCACGTATGCTGTACGATTGCATTCACAGTAACAGCTGGCACACAAACTAGCCTCAGTTAGAGTTTCAATCAATCAAAAAATCAATCAGTCAAACTTTATTTGTATGGCACCGTTCATGCAGCTTGTTTCACAGATAATTGACAAGCCAGGAAAATGGGCTGGGACCAGACAAAGAGAAACAGGGAACAATTTCCTTTTATTTTATGTACCTTTTCCATGAAGCTCCCAGGCACACCCATACAGAGTGGGTCTGTAGTCGATTGCACTGCAGTCTCTCCTTTATGGGCTGGTTTTACAAAACGCAGTCAGGCCTTGGACACAGTTCTATTATTTTAGCTTTTTACCAGAACACATTAAAGTGGCGGTTCATATGATGGATATAGACTTAAAAAGTGGAGACTCTCAGCTTTAATTCAAAGGTCTGAACGAACATATAGGTTTAACCGACGAGGAGTTGCAGACATTCTTATCTGCATTTTCATCGTGGGCCAGCGAGCACCATGGAGGGATCACTGAGCGCGTCTGCTGTTCAGGGGGTCAAGATGAGTTTCTGTATGAGCTAACTCGATAAGTGACACTCAAAACATCTGCAAGGAGACACAAAACACGACGGAAACTGAGATGCTCGAGGCTGTTAACGTTTTCCTGAGACAGAGAGACAGCAGATGAGATGAACGATGAGATTGCCACGAAGAGATGCAGCCAACCACATAGCTTGCAGCTACAAATGAGGAAGTGAAACTGACTTTTCTCATGCATGTTAGTGGTTATCTGTCCACTGACAGCAGGTCACCAACCAGTCCTGAGAGCAGAGACACTACAGTCAAAGGTCCACCTACTAATCTCTGATTGGCTGATAGCTTTCCGAGTACTGATCATTATCACCGTGACCCTTTTCTTCTTTGTTCTCCTCGCTGTCTCAGTCTGTGTGCTTGTATTAGAGTGTTGGATGTTAAAATCCAACACGCTGTCATCCCAAAGCGTCAAATACTGCTGGTGTTTCCCCGTTAGGCACATAGTGTCCAGGTTTGACACACTGCCCGTTAATATATTGGACGCTGAGTGACAGCGGTCCTTTTTCAAAGAGCTAAAAAGTCCACGTTAGGAGGTCACAGTTATATCAGCGAGGTGCTTGTGGTTAGCATCCTGTTTGGACCTATGTAAAAGCTTCTTGTTTAAGTAGAGAAAAAGACTTTGGTTTGGGGTAAAATACGACCTGTCGCATCAGCAAACCTGCATGTTTACATGTGATGCCAAAGGGTCCTTTACGAGCACCCACATGTGACAGACGATTACCCAGCAGTAAGGTCTAATGATTTACACACACACAGTGGTGAGTACAACATTTCTGTAGCCTTTAAGGGCATCGCCCAG
Source organism: Paratilapia polleni (assembly GCA_015106735.1). NCBI lineage: Eukaryota > Metazoa > Chordata > Actinopteri > Cichliformes > Cichlidae > Paratilapia > Paratilapia polleni. The sequence goes on along the minus strand of VUQI01063239.1, from coordinate 11,971 downwards.
AGAGTACAGAGCCCTCTGATAGGCTGTTAACAACACTTTTTTTACTTTTCCAGACCTACCATTTTTGGTCCTAATCGTTACACTTTCCTTTTTGCCATTGTTCCCTTCCATGAGCACCGGTGCTTTGAAGAATAAAACAACATTTTCACAGAGCTGCTGTGATATTTGTCCTGCACCTTTAATCTTCTTCCACACCAGAAAACATCTGATAACAGCTGTTTATCTGTCATGTGATCATTAAACATGCATCCGACCGAGTTAAAATCACATGAAATGAAACCACATGTGCGGATTGACTTCAGCATGTCTGCCTCTCTCTGTGCTGGTCAGATGAAGCGTGTGGGTTATTTTTCTGTGCTGAACTGTTGTTTTTTATCTTTTCAGAGGCAAACCCAGAGAAGTTTAACAGCCGCTTCAGGAATAAGATGTTCTATGCAGGGGTGAGTGTCCTCATCCGTCTGCTCTGCTGGTTCATAACATAAACATATTTGTAATGTGTGTGTGTGTGTGTTTCAGACAGCCTTCTCAGACTTCCTAAGCGGGAGCTCCAAAGACCTCGCCAAGCACATCAAAGTGGTGGTGAGTCGAGACAGAGACTGAAAAATTTTCTGCTGAATTTTCTCAGCTTCCTTTTTATGCATAATTCTGTCTGAGTTTTCTTAGAACTGAGGAAACTCTTCATAAATACTCAGTAAAATAATTTCAGTTCCACTGAAAAAGATCCTCAGTAACAGCTCCACAGCTGTGAGTACAAACTGAACTCCCCGGGCACCACATCAGAGAGAGAAAAACACCCCCATAACAGCCAGTCAGTGACTCTGATGTGACCCAACTCTGCAAAACCAACAGAAATGCTGCACGCAAGAACCAGGAACATGACCCAGCAATGAATTTAAAAATCTTTAATTAGAAGCTGTTATTGTTTTATTATTCATTTTAATTGTATTTGTTCTATGCATAGCCTGTATATAAAGTGCATGTAGCCACTGTAACATCACCCACCAGAAGTGACCATATTTGGATGAGAGAGTTTTTCAGGCCTCTGCAGCACATCACTATAGTGTAAACAACACAGGGCAGAGCAGTGCAGTACTCTCTAAACCCCTGATCCTGTTTGGGTTTCCTTCCTCCTCAGTGTGACGGGACAGACCTGACAGCCAAAGTCCAGGACCTGAAGCTACAGTGTCTGCTCTTCCTTAACATCCCCAGGTACACTTTCACTCTGGTAAAAGTGCAACAGTTTAAAGATGCTTCACTAGAAATAAACTCATACTTACAAAAACGTTTGCATGTCAACTCCAACTGGAATCCAGTGACTAGAAAACATGGAAATAGTGTGTTAAAGTACTGACTACCAGTCTGTGTGTTACACTTCGCTTGGTTTGTCTTCCTGCTGCAGGTACTGTGCCGGCACCATGCCGTGGGGGCACCCCAGCGAGCATCAGGACTTTGAGCCTCAGCGCCATGATGATGGCTGCATCGAAGTCATCGGCTTCACTATGACATCTCTGGTGAGCTCACAGCTGTACTCAACCACACCACAGACCATATAACCCTCTAAAAACCACATCAGACCACATCAGGCCATGTATTAGATCACATAAAACCACATTAAGCCACATCATAGAAATATATTTACACATTTACTGATATAATATTGATACGAAGTTGTCAATAAGCCCTTGAAACTGGTGACAGTCCTTATTGCCCTTCTGGTTTTCACTGATGTCCTTCTTTCTTGGACAGTTTGGTCATGAAACATATTAAATTATGTATCTGTGATCTGTGTGTGATGTTAAACACAATCATGCACACAGGTCCAAACCGTTCCTTTCCTTGGCTCAGGTGGAAATGACTCCATATGATGTGATCTGTTGTTTGTTTGTTGTCTGTTTGTTTGTCTGCAGGCCACGCTGCAGGTGGGCGGTCATGGCGAACGTCTCCACCAGTGTAAAGAAGTGACCCTCACCACCTATAAGTCCATCCCCATGCAGGTAGACGGCGAGCCCTGCAAACTGGCACCATCAATCATCCACATCAGCCTGCGGAACCAGGCCAACATGGTCCAGAAGGCCAAGAGGAGGATGTCCATGCCCCATCTCAATGAGTAAGTCTGGTCCGCTTTTAAAGAGACAGTTATTTAGTAGCTATCATTACAGGCTCTGGTTGCCCTCTTGAAAATTTCCAACTCTTTCATTGGTCAGTCAGCCCTTTCTTTTGCTCTCATTAATAGTTCCTTTTACCAGGAAGGATTTCACAATATAAGAACTTCAGTAGTTAGTGCCAATAACTCTTTCTGCCTTGTTGGGGTGCTACAGGGCTCTATTCTTGGTCCTCTACTTTTTAATGCAGACAACACATTTCTTCTTCTAAACAGGAAGTACTCAGCAGCGTGTTCATGCATATGTCTCTGGGGGTTGTTGCTACTCAAGCAAACAGTCTTACCAACAATAAGTGGAGTCCCACAGGGCTCTAGTCTTGGTCCACTACTATTTATGTTATACATAAAAAAATTCTTCCTTCCAACTACTTCAGTGAGTATTTCTTTGCAGATGACACTCTTTTAAACACCCATTTACCATCGACAGTGTATCAATATGTTTATTTGTAATTATCATTGCTAGTTCTGAGAAACAGAAGAATTTAGGTTGAACTACTTGTTGCACTTTAATCCATTTACCTGTAACAGACCAATTGGAATATAGAGCTGTAACCATCAAAGCTTTGTGTGAACTAAAAGTGACAAGAGAAGAGAAATCCTGATTAGTGTAGGAAAGGTGGGCATACTGTAAATCACTGTGGCCCTCCTGTATCATTTTATGGAGAGTTCTGCCTTTAAATCCATTTATTCAGTCACTTATTTAGGTCTGTGTGATTATTGGTGACTTCTGAAACAGGAACTACTGGAACTTGAAGTTGCCCGATCAAACTGTCTATCAGCAGTGGAGTCCCACAGGGTTCTAATCTCGGTCCACTTCTATTTATGCTATAGATAAATGACATCACACTTCATAGCATCTTCATACTTCAATATAAATGTCTTTGCAGATGACACATTTATATACACCCCTCATAGCATTTTACCCTGCAAGTGCTTTTATCAGTTGAATTTGATGAATGAAGTAGCGTAGTAAAGTTCAGGTTTTGTCCGTGAATGGTGTGCACGTTCTTCATGTTCAGTGTTTAAATCAAAGTGTGTTTTTTTGTGTGCAGTCAGCAGCCTGTTCCTGAGAAGCTGCAGATCAGGGTGAACAGGATCAGCATGGCGGCGTACGAGGCTCTGCATTACGACAAAGACCAGCTGAAGGAGGCCTGTGAGTCGGAAGGATTGGTTTTCCAAATGAGGGCTGTCAAATATCAAATTTCATTTTATGATTATTGTGGTCCAAAAAAATTACAAAACAGTATTATCTCAAACCAGGAACCTTCTTCCTGTAACCACTCCATTACCGTGCTGCCCAACAAAGTACTGGTGTAGCCCTCGAATCTGACCTTTGCAGTGCCTTAGTGAACAGGAGTATTTACACCAATGCAGAACTGGTTAGGCTCTAATTTCTGCTTCTTCCTCAGTGTTTGCACTGAAAATAAACATGTTTGGAACCTGAAAAGTTGGGAACCACAAATTAAAAGGACCTGAAGCATGAACCATCATCATTTGTTGTGTTAATTTAAAACCGAAAATCAAGCACCCGTTGCATATTAAAAATCACAAGAACATTTGTTACTTATTTCAACAAGTTTCGTCATACATTTGTTCCTTTGACCTTTATGTTTTGTGTCTTCCTGCAGCGACGCCACTGGGAGTCATCACCGTCCCTGGAGACAGCGATCTGGAGACCTGCCGCCTGCACATTGAACATCTGCAGGACAACCTGGACCAGGTACGGCACAGACATGATTTATGTGGAGTATTCATTCATCAACTGATTAATACTTAAAAGAAAGGTAAGGCAGACTGTATGAGTGTCATGATACCAGGAAGTTGGTAGTTGGTACTGTTAATACCGCTGAAATTCAACCTGAAACCACCTGCACCTGCTTGTTGTTCCTGTGCAGTACCTTTATTGGCTGTGTACCTGCCTCACCTTTGAACAAGTACTGTCACTTTTGGACTGTGCACCAAAATAATCCCCTGCTTGTGACATCCCTAACAGGAAACACTCAGCAGCAGAATCACATGTGGCTCTGCAGGTTGTTGCACCTCAGTTAAGTCTGCTTACCATCAGTAACGGGGGGCCACAGGGCTCTGCTCTTGGTCCACTTTTTATGTTAAACATAAATAACATTCCTCCCACTGAGTACTTCAATGAATGTTTCTTTGCAGGTGACACAGTTTCATGTGCTAGTTTTAAATTTCTCTTATCCAAATCACGTTTGTGCGGTCTTAAAGCTGAAACCCTTTGTTATTAATGTGGTAACATGATTATATATAAGAGCATTGTGTATCTGCTGCACCCCACTCATGATTAATGATTATATTACATCATTTATCCAGTAAAATCTTCAAAAAAGATTTTACTGGATAAATTAGCAGAGTCAAGAGTCATTATTTAAATCCAGTCTATTGTGAGCACATTTAGTATTTATCAGCATTTAACAACATGGTTAAATTATTCACTACAGCAGTGGTTCCTAAATGATGTAACGTAAGTCCAAGTACGCCAACCTTAAATTATTATTGCAGCATACAACTGCAGGAAAAGGTGAATGAATTTTTAATTCTTTATATCTTTACTTTGTGTGCACTCATTTACCAAAGGTTTCTGCACCCTAAAAGATATTTCTGAAGACTTTGTGTCCCTTTATGCTACAGTCACAGTAGGGAAAACAGCCGTTAGAGACTGCGGCACGACCAAAATTGCAATTGTTGATTGCAACTGTGTGCAGTCAGTTGCCGTCTTCAAAGCGACTTTGGTGCATCAGGAGGAGGATCACGATAAGACGGCCTCAGTCTGCTATCAGTCTGTAACTGAATGGGGTCAAGCTGATAATTATATGCAATCTGTGTGTGATAAATTGGTGAAAATCACAAATCTGTTGCCGTCTGCATACGCAGAAATTCACATTAACTACTTACTTTCAGAGTCCAGCCTGAACCTCAGAGATCTGAAACAGAAATTCCTCCACAAATAGTGACGGAGTTGCTGCAGGGCGGCAATTTAACTGCAACATGATACAGGCGCTCAGCAACCTTGCTTTCATATAAGGATATAACCAGAAGACAACCAGTTGGCAACCAGCTGAGTCGAGTCCTCCAGCGCAAAGAGATGCATTACAGTTGGTGTTCATCCACACAGACTGACTCAGATTGATTGCATTGTGTTGGCAATCTCTCTGCTTTATAAATTAGATGGCAATTATTTGCAAACCTTCACCGATCTGTCTGAGAGTGACTGCAGTCCATCTGAGTCGGACTGTAGTTGTTTGGAGACAGGTTGCCTCCCAGGTGACTTGTGCAGTCTGCTTGCGATTGAATGGTGGTCACCCAGAGTTTGAGGGAGCTGCACACTCAACCTGTACTTGCAACTACTTGCAATCGGTCGGTGAAAGTGAAAAAATTCAGTGCGGTCACCGATTTTTCCTAGTCACAAGGAGATTGCCGTCCTATTTTCACTCCAGTCTGACTGAGCCGTAAGGCAGATGGTGGGAACGTTTTACAGCGTGACACATCAGAGACCCTGACTGATAGCAAGAAGGATAACAGCAGGATTTAGTGGGGAAGTAGTTGACTTGATTGTGTGGAGTAAACTGCAGCTTAGCACCAGTATGACCCAACAACTAAAGAAAAGACATAAAACTCTGTCAGCAGAAACTGTTGCAGCAGCATCCTGTCTTATAGCGTCTGCTTTACCGGGGACATTAAAGCCCGCAGCATGAGTGAGCATCTGTCTGGAGAAGCTGACTTCTTTGTACTGAAGAGGTGCTCGGAAACCAAACATCACTTTCACATTAAGAATACTCAGACTGAGTTCAAAAGCCAGAGGCTGCAGGACTGGCCTGACCCTGATGAGGTGATGGAGGCAGATTTTATGCTGCTGGAGATTTTATTTGACATTTCATTTAAAAGAAGAAGTGAAGACATGTTGGGTGGTTTAGAGGCTGTTTTGCACAAATATAAATACAAATGGGCCATTCATTACATGCTTCTATTTGTGTATTTGTTTTTCATTATTTACGGCTGTGAAAATGAAAACTACAAATTAAACTTGGCCCAAATCTTTATTAGGCAGCAGAGACTCTGCTTTATTTCTCTCTTTCTTCAGTCAAGACTAAATTTGGACTTTAACAATAACTCAGCACCTCCTGTGAAATTTAAAACTGATAAACTGAGGTCGATGAAACACTTTTCCCTCCTGTCGCTGTTGATGTTATGTCTGCAGGTGGTGTTTTCATGCTTCTTCTCTTTCTGTTCTTGCAGGACTGTGAGGCGATGAAAGGAGAGTGTCCGTCTTCACAGAAGCTCTCCATGAAGTGGTGTTTCCTCGACTGTAAGTCCACAGCAACACACCTCTGTTCCCCGAAGAGTCCAGCTCACTCAAAGACCCTGACCCACCCAAACCTGCTCTCTGTTTTTCAGGTACGACGGCGGATCGTTTCTACAGGATCGACCGAGCTCAGGTACGAAACCAGGACTTAGGTTATTGGAGGGAAGGCAGATTACTCACTTGTAGGGCTGCATAAAAGATAAGATAAGAAAAATAAAATCCCAGCTACCTATTTCCCAAAGATAACTTAGCAGAGTTGTTTACCATGTTGAGGGGTAGTTACTTTTTTAAAGGATTTGTGTAGTATTGTCTGTTATATCATGGAAGGAGCTTGATTCTCTGAAACCATTGGTCGTTTGTTGATGTCTGATGTCTCGTTTTTTCAGGAGCACCTGAACTACGTGACGGAGATCTCTCAGGAGGAGCTCTACATCCTGGACCCGGAGCTGGTCGCGAAGGAGACGGTGGGCACCTCCCCCAGCATGCCTGACCTGGTGGACTCAGAGGAGCACCAGGACCAGCAGTTCGCCTTCCCCTCCTCGCCGTCCTCCCCCACCTCCTCAGGTGCACCCAGGTGAGAGGGAGCTGTACCGCTAAGCCAGATACTCAATCTGCCTCCCCGTACAGGTGTTATGAAGGGGGAAGTTAGCTACAGAGACCAAAGAGTTTCTGTATCAGGCTGTAAACATGTTTATTTCTGCTGTAAAGTTGGACATTTTAACATGGGAGTCTGTGGGGACTGACTCACTGCTGGAGCCTCTGGTGGACGTCAGAGGAACTGCAGGTTTTTGAGGGTTGGTGCTTGATCACAATGAACAGCTCAAAGGCTGAGTGAATGTGAATGAAGCTGCTGTGATTGGAGGGGGGGGTTGGTGGGTCATTATCTGCAGCTATCAGAGATGAAATGAGCTCCTGCTGCTGTTTGAAGTGCTGTTTCCATGGAGCTGCTCATCCCTCTGTTCCCCGTCAGGATGACCGCCGCCTGCTCAAGTCACAAATCAGAAATCAATCACAGGGGACGGGAATAAAATCAGCACGCTGTCTGTCTGTGTTTCAGGCCCAGAGACCAGAGGAAGAGGATTTCCAGCGACAGCTCAGTGGCCGATGTTTTGTCTCAGAGCTCCTCTAAG
>VUQI01063238.1:8317-19331 GCA_015106735.1 Paratilapia polleni | reverse complement strand
TTTTCTGTCTAATATTGTTGGGTCTTTACCCTAAAATATAAAGCGTCTTGATGCGACTGTTGTTGTGATTTGGCGCTATATAAATAAACTTGAATTGAATTGAATTGAATTGTTGTGCGTGCTTAGGGAATTTAAATGCATGGCGTTGCTATAGCAATGATATCGCGATGTGACACTTTTATATTACGTAAAAATTTAGGCCGGTATTATATATGGGACAGCCCTGATTGACATACTTCTTTGCTTCGCTTTCTCAGTCGAATCATTATATTTGTAGTGTAATGCTTAAATCACTAGTAATCTTTAAAATATACACCAACTTCTACTGGCTGAGTAAGGTTAAACTCAGGCTATAAAAATAATGGCGACTACACTGATGCTGTTTCTCTCTAAAGGATTTGAAAAGAATGGTTATGCTTAATACCTTCCTGAATGAAACAAGTGCCAGAAACAGTGCTAATCTATCCTGTTCATTTTTTTTTTAAAGCGAGAGAGAGAGAAAGGGTTATGCCCACCTCAGTCAGCAGCAGTAAACTGTACACTGTGCGCTGACACTGCAGCTCATCAGCACAATGCAAAGCTCAAACTGGAATATTCCTGGCCCCATTCTCTCCATCAAGACCGCTTGGTTCCTGTTTTGAAATTAGAAGAAGAGGCGCATTGTGTAAACACACACTGTAGCTGAGAGTTAATAAAGTTTTTTTTCACTAAATGAGAGGGCAGATCCCTTTTTGGTAAGGTCATTACAGCCCATTGTGTTTCATACTGTGTCAAGTGTTGACATCCATTTTTTTTATACTACTGATTGTGATTCTTTTGTAGCCAATAATAGCAGTAATACGTTTGTCAGAGAGACATTTTTTTTAAATGTTTTTTTAGAGCATCATGATTCTCAGGATGATTCTTGATTCTTGCTCTAAATACAACCGGCATTTCTGGCATTTATACAGTCCAGCTTTACAATTTGAAACTGAAGGAACAGCTTGACATTAATTTTGGAAAATGCACTTATTTGCTTTTTTTTCCAAGAGTTGAATGAAAGTGAAAACTTTAATTTAAGGTTACTTGCACTAGTTGGTGCTAGCAGTTGGTTTTCAGCCTCTTATCTAACTAACTTATCAAGGAAGTGAACAAGCATATTTATAGTATGATGTCTTTCCAGGTGTCGTCTCAGGATGTCAAGAAGGCGAACCCGCTGCAGTTCAAGTTTCGTGCCAAGTTCTTCCCCGAGGACGTTGCTGAGGAGCTGATCCAGGACATCACCCAGAAGCTCTTCTTTCTTCAGGTGAAGGACAGCATCCTGAGCGACGAGGTCTACTGCCCGCCAGAGACAGCCGTGTTGCTAGCCTCCTACTCTGTTCAGGCCAAGTTTGGAGACTACGATAAAGAAGTCCACCGGCCTGGGTACCTGCTGTCTGAGCGCCTGCTGCCACACAGGTGAGGTGTGAGTTCAGAATCACTAATCGAGCATTACTGACAGTGGTGTTCATTAAGATGCTTGGCTTATTAATCTGAACCCACTTGCGAAAATTTTCTTGGAAAAAGGAACTAAAATGCTTAAATCAGCAGCACTGGTTGAACCACCTCCAAAGAAATTCACCGTCTCCACCCAAAGAAACAAAAGACAAGGATGTAACAAACATTGTTTCTAATTAACGATGAGTCAAAAACAAATTATGTGTGTAATCTGTCCACATTGGCTCTCGTTCCACCCTCACCAGTATATGCAGTTACCACCTTGTCTTTCATGGCATTCGTACTTAATGTGTAAAACTTAAATGTTTATTTACACCAGTTATCATGACACACGCTACAGATTAACAGATTATGGTTAAAAGCAGGTGGTCCATTTTTACCACACTTAATAACCTGGAACAGTTTGGGGGAATTTAAATGTGGGTGGGTGGGTGTGTCAGGGACTGGCACACTGAGGTTTTTAAATTCACCTTTCAAGACATTTTGAACGTCTTGACATCATGTGTCATGTGTCTCACACAAATGCATAGAAGTTGTTACCAAACTAAACTTTAAAGTAGCTTCTTGTAAAGAGCCTATGTGCTATATGCAGAAATCTGAAAAAATGCACCTATAGCTCTCCTTTTTCTGTTCTAAGTCCCTTCTGCAACACAGACATCAGCATATGTAATGTGAAGTCAAAAGTCAGCAGTGACTAAACAGTGAATTGCCAGTGGCACACACCAACCATATTGTGCCTTTTCTATAACTGTGATGCAGGACAAGTGACCAAAATTCTGAGATCATGCAGACGAGGAAAACACTATCCCTCAGTGAAAACACCACATATCCCCCACCTCCACTTTACAACACAAAAACTGCATGAAAAAGGAGTCTATGTAGATTATTGTCTTTTTTTTTTTTTTTGTCTCGGTCTAGAGTCTTGGAGCAACACAAGTTATCCAAAGAACAGTGGGAGGAGAGGATCCAGGTGTGGCATGAGGAGCACCATGGGATGCTGAAGTGAGTTACTGCAGTTATGTAGTGCTATTAGGATTTTTTTTTTAAATCCTTCAGTACTAACTGGTCATGTCTTTCATCTCCTGATCTTTGCCTATTCTTGCAGGGATGATGCTATGCTGGAGTACCTGAAGATCGCCCAGGACCTTGAAATGTACGGAGTCAACTACTTTGACATCAAGAATAAGAAGGGAACAGAGCTGCGTCTGGGAGTGGATGCCCTGGGACTCAACATTTATGAGAAGGATGACAAGTAAGTGCTGTATTTTGACAGTGCTTGAAGTACTCAACCTTGCTGTTGGTCTCTGAGTGTTGCTAGCTGCATCCCTGTGACACAGCTAAACTGGCTGAGCCAGGTTCATGTCTGTACTTAATCACTGTTCCTGTTCTTCAGCAGGCAGTATGGCAAGAATAACAACGAAGTGATACACATAGAGTTTACTTTGTGTCTTTTTATTGTCTAAAATCCACTGTGCAATCTGCACAGTTGCAGGTGAAATAACAAGTTCTTATTTGCAATTCTTCTGGGTTTTGGACTCCAATGTGCCACATAATGTGGTTTCATGGCTTTACTGCATATATTTTGACAGCTTCAGGTGACTGTGACCTCATCGCTTTTAGATATATATAGGACAAAAGGTTATCAGTTATTGACACCTCTGTTTGTAGAGGTACACTTCATGCTCTGTATGTTATTCTGAATGAAAAACAATCTCCTGACACAGCAAATTTTTGTGGGCCATTTAAACTGCAGATAATTGCCAAAAGCTTTGGACACTTGACTCAGTTCCTGCGCTCACCTTTGGTAACACTGAGATAAACTTGCTGAACCATTTTGCCTGTTTGAAAAACAAACAAAAAATAAATATTTATATTTTGCTCTGCCCTTTGATCAGTATTGTGCTTAAAGGCAGACCTACTTTTTCAAAGCTGTGACAGACCTGTGATTGGGTGTTTCCACTCTCCGGTCTGGCTTCGCTTGTGATTTTCCACTTTGTTTGTAGGCCAAGACACTTTGGGAGATAATCACCTTCTGTTTGGTGAAATGAGTTCTGAGATCCCCTGTGGCCTCCTGTGTGTGGTTACTGGAGTGAAGTACACTGTGTTAAAGGAGCACTCCATCCCAGGTGACTTGCCTTTCAGTCACTGACCCTGTGCTGGAAAAGCTGCCAGCTGTGCTTTGGCTTTGATTGTCGCTCTTCACATATTAAGTTTGTCTGCTTTCCTGCCGTGCACTGTGGTCTGTGCTGTCTGTGGAACAAATGAACACAGCACATTGGTGACGTTTTAAAGAGAACGTTTTGCGTGTCAGCTGCCTCATCAGGCCTCTAATTGAACATTTACAGGCTGGTTTATTGTCTTCTCAGATCTAAATGATTTAATTACTGTAACTGCCATTGTGTTCAAGTTATTCTTGTGCTTTCATTTCACCTTACTCTAATTTAACAACTTGAGGTTTGAAACCTCCAACAAGAGTGACAAACACATTGTTAGGAAACAGACTGTGTGAAGAAATGCGAAGAAATGGTTCTCCTCCATGGTGCCCTCTGCTGTAACCATGGCTACGCCGACTGGTTTTTCAAGCTGTGCAACACTTAAGAATGTGAGGCAAACCTACAACACAGTCTCTCCAATGAGGGCAGCCAGCCCACAATGCAACAGTGCAGCCAAGGCTTCACCGAGGCTGGAGCTGGATTAACTCCTTATGTTCCTGCTGGGCTGCTAACCACAGTGCATCTCATTTAATGGGATGGTTTTTAGTTTCATGAGCCAGTGCTTTGTCTTTAGCAAGCACAGTCAAACAGACACCCTCGTGCAGCCTCACACTAGATTCACTTAAAGTGTCGTTAGGTTCATACAAAATACCACAAATCTTAAGTGAATGTAATAAATCGAGTCTTAATTGCGCTAAACTGTTTAACACTGACTCGGTTTGGTGTCTGACAAGACTTCAATAGTATTTGAGCCCTTAAAATGACACATTGAAGCTGGAGTTTGTTATTTATTCTATTTAAATCAATAAAAGTTATTATTTTTTGTAGAGCCTGACCAATACTGGAATTTCGGGTACAATACTGATACAGATTTTAAGAGAGTAAAAATATTGGCTGATAATCTTTGTATATTGGTAAGTTGACAGTAAGCTTCTATCATTATTACATGGTCATTGTTGAATTATTCAAAAATTCCTTTTCAATCAATGAAAGTGATGTTGTATGACTCCTGTCCATCACGCTTTCAGGGTTTCCCCACCAGTGTTTTGCAATCACTTGGCCTAAAGCATATAATTTCTCCAGCGTGTCCTGGGTGTCCTTCCAGTAGTACGTGCCTGAAACACCTCAACAAGGAGGCATCCTGGTCAGATGCCTGAAGCGTCTCAAGTGGTTCCTTTCAAGGTGGAGGAGTAGGGGCTCTACTCTGAGCCCCTACTGAATGACTGAGCTCTATCCCCCATCTCTAAGGCTGAGCCCAGACATCCTTTGGAGGAAGCTCATTTTAGCTGCTTGTATCCGTGATCTCATTTTTTCAGTCACTACCCAGAGCTCGTGGCCATAAGTGAGGGTAGGAACGTAAATCGACCGGTAAATCGACAGCTTTGCTTTCATGCTCAGCTCTCTCTTCAACACAACAGACTGGTACAGCATCACTGCAGACGTCTGTCAATCTCCTGCGCTACTCTCCTCTCACTTGTGAACAAGGCACAGAGATACTTAAACTCCTCCACTTGGGGCAGCAATTCCTCCCTGACCCACAGTAGGCACTCCACCCTTCACTGGCAGAGAACCATGGCCTCAGACTCGGAGGTGCTAATTCTCATCCCGGCTCCAATACCTCCCCAGTGCAAGCTAGAGGTCATCACTCTGTTTTTAACACTTCACTGCAAAGAAGTGTCTTTGTATATTATCACATCCATGTTCTTTGTGATGGGAGCTAAGCTAAAGGATGAACAACGGCACAAACTCAAACAAGAGTACCCCAGAGACCAGTTGTTCCACGTTTTTTTCAGACTGCCCCCTGGTGACAGTAAATGGCTACAACATGTAGACAATGCTCTGCATAGCGCTTCATAGGACCAGTGCACAGCCACGCCTGTCCCTTGAAACAGAGAGGGCTGCACCTATGCAGTTCTGCCTCAGAGTATCCTGAGTATACCTCATTGTGGGTGGATAACCGGCTGTTAACCCCCCAGCTTTGTGCATCTATTGTTGTATGACTTTTTACTGTTACTTTGGTATCCTTACAGATTGCACCAATACCTGAACCTGGAGCATACCTTTTATTTCTCATGTATTTTGACATAGTGGTTCTTTTAGCCATTGCACTCAAATGCTAATATTTCACACATATTGTTTCTTATATATTAGTAAACTTTATAACAAAAAGCCAGAGACTTGGTAGTGAAATCCATTTATTCATTGTTTTCCTTTTTCAAAACAAAAATTTAAACAAGTTTGTGCAAAGAGTTTCGTGTGACCAGAATTAATTGATAAAGCACACCTCCGTAGACCACTGGAGTCTGATAGAAATATTCAGCAGATAACTTCCACATTGTTTTCTCGATTCCACAAGCGTGTGTCAGGGTCAGCTGGAGTGAAATTCCAGTTAAGGGAGTAAAGTTTCATAGCAGAGTTTCATAGGGAGGTGTACAGCTGCATTTTTAGATTACAGCACTATCGGCCTCTCCATGTATACAGTGCTACTCTCTATTGTGTCGAACAAGATTGGCATCTGTTCCGTTTTTTCTGGCACACCGAAGCAGCCCGCCACACCCCAGATTCATTATTAGTTATTATGAATGAATTAACATTCGTTCATATTAACATTGATACTGAAATCCATGTTAAGAGGATTATTCTGACTCTGAATGAATGTGATCAAAATGAGATAGTTTGGTGTTTCTTTAGGGCTTCATGATGTGTAAACTATCTGTATTCTTATGATAAATAGGGCTACAATTGCCAATCATTTTAATTATGTATTAATTGCAAATTTATGGAATATTAAAGTAGGAGAAATGCCATCTACATTTATTCCAGGCTGCCTTCAGTTTGGTTGTTTAGTCCAAATCCACAAAATATTAAACTGTCTTACATGACAAAAAATGTGAGAAGTTTCTTCATTTGAGAAACTGAAACCAGAGAATATGTGGCATATTTCCTTGAAGGGTGAAACAATGACTCAACTCTCAAAACAGTTGCTGATTACTTGTCTATTTAACTGCTGCAGCTACAATGTTTATAATAACTTTTAAAAATACTTGCTATGCAACTCAGAGTGCTAGAAAAATGTATCACAATATAAAAAAAAATTCTGTTAAAGCAAACATACACGCTACTTAAAAGTTGGATTAAAAAGATTCATTTTAAAGTCTTTGTCTTTGTTGGACATCAGTTTTAAGGCAACAGCTTGTGTCTAAGGATGAAGGTGCTAAACATTTCAGAGGTTTGTAATCTAGTAATAAAACCTCAGAATCATTTCTAGATGAGACCTGAAACCATTATAAAGACAATAAAAACTGGGTGTGATTTAGTCTTTTATTTCTTCTTTAGGCAATCCAGATCAAAAAAATAATGCTAAGTTCAGACAAAAGAAGACCAAGACCAATCAACTTTTTTGAACTGGAAAAAAGCAAGTTATGGTCTAACGTGCAGCAAATTTCTGGTGGAAAAATGCACTCAGTATTACTAACACAGGGAATTAAAGTTGCTATGTTTAAATCTGTTGTTGTGATGACACCCAAGTATTGTGTGTTGCCGGAGTCCCTCTAATTTTGCACAAATGACATTGTTGATTATTTTTCCACATTTAATTTGAGAGACTTGTTGTACATCCACACATTCTGATAAATGTTGTTTACTGCTGACTAGTGATATGTATAGTTGCATAATTTGGGTTATTACCTGGCTCAGAGCAAAAAACACAGGAAGATAATAGTGATACTCTTTTTACATGTATTTTCTTGTGCTCTCTTCTTCAGATTGACTCCAAAGATTGGCTTCCCCTGGAGTGAGATCAGAAACATTTCCTTCAATGATAAGAAATTTATCATCAAGCCTATTGACAAGAAATCTCCGGTGAGTAATATCTCATGTATGCTTTAACACGTGCTGGCATTTCTAAACCTTGAAATGCATCTTTTTTGAAAAGTCCTCCTTTTTCCCTTAAAGCATTCTTGGTCTTCTTTAAAATTAGGCTTTTCAGGGCGGTTTGGGTTTCAGTGTGCTTCTGTACTTAAGCTTGCTGCTTCCGTTTTACCTGTGGCATCATGTTTCTCTGCAGTGGAGAGGAAAAGCATTAGACATATCTTCAGCTGCAATCTAGCATAAAGAATAGCCAGAGCTGCTTTCTAGGCAGTGCTGTTACTGATTGACTGCAGACACACACAAAAGCAAGTGGTATAAACCTTATCTGTGTACTTCAGGCTGCTCTGCCTTTTACCATGAGTGGAGCAGTCTGTGCAGAAGTGTTTTTTTTAGCACCAATCATCAGTAAATGCTCCCCTGGGCCGGCAGCTAAAGGTTTATTCAGCCCAGTGTCTGTTTTGTCTTGTCTTTCTTATTGTTCTCTTTTGTCTGTGTCCTCTCCAAAATTCAGGACTTTGTGTTTTACGCCCCAAGACTGCGCATAAACAAGCGCATCCTGCAGCTGTGCATGGGCAACCACGAGCTGTACATGCGTCGCCGCAAACCAGACACGATTGAGGTGCAGCAGATGAAGGCCCAGGCCAAAGAGGAGAAGCAGCAGAAACAGATAGAGAGGTACGCAGACTGTAGATATGTCAAGTTTCATTTAAAAATTTATTTCACACTTTTAAAAAAAATATTCTATCACAGTTATCCCCAGTAAAGACATAATTTTTTTATAATTATGATTTTAGCTTGCTTACTTGTTATTTCCTAAGCTTTTAATAAGAGCTGATAAGTATATTCATTCAGTCAGCTGTGATTGAAAACGAGCAAGTATCATTTTACAGTTGTGTACAAGAAATAGCAGAGGTTTAGTAATACAGTAAGAAAAAAAAAGAAACATGTATTTTCTGAAGAGATAGGGGTATAGGTTGCACTACCTTTCAATCAGACCAAGATTGTAAAAGGTACTAGAACAGTAACACCAACACATGCTATAAGACAAAAGACTGTATTAGAAGCAAGAATAACTGTAATTCTTTAAATACACATCTTTATTACTGCATCAACACTATGAGACCATACTCTGAGCAGAGCACTAAAAATAGTTATTATTTATTAGGTACTATATTACTCACAGACAGTCCACTGACGCAGTTCAACCTGTGAAGTGAAGCATTCATTGGATCACAATACAGTGTTCCTTTTTGAAGTATAGGAAATGTACTTCCTGTAACGGCTGAACTCAAAATGAATGGATGTTGACCTTGATCTCAACAACAGCTGTCAGATCACTGTCTGTCCCGCACAGCTGTTCAAACACGGTGCTGTAACCCTGAACAGACAACAGCAGTGAATACCAGAGGGAGAGCCGTCAGATCACCAGAGGCCAGCAAACACAGTTCAGGGCTCGCACACAGTAGCTCGCAGTCTGTACAGTAATCAGCCAGGCTGGTGTCCAAGCACAATTACAAGATGGTTTGTGACGGGTCCCTTAAGAAACCTTAGTTAAACATTAACAAATCCAGAGAGATATCACGTTGTTGCTGCAGCGGGAAAAGACATGAATGGGATGTAAAAAAGAGTCAAAATGGAAAAATTGAACTGACAGCAGCTACAGTACAGTGCAAGATATGAATAAATCATTTTTAATTTAACAAAAGGCAGAAACTGAGCCGTATTTATTCTTAATTAACTGTATAAGTCATAGGGTTAGGGTCACTTTCATTTCTTCTGTTTTCTTTATATGAGATTAGGGCTCAACTGATTTCACAATCAGTCAGTTTATTTTTCTTTTTGGCTAGTTGCTAAAAACTCACTCATGGATTCTTGGATGTGAATATTTGCTGTAAGTTATGGAATTATATGGTAGATCAAACAACTTATTTAAATTAATTTTTGTGATTTAAATGATGAAAGTTAGCCTTTGGGAAAATTAGATCAGTATTCTTTGCTATTTTGTGGACAAACAGTTTGTTGATATATCAATAAAATGACAGCCTGTCTTAGTTGCAGCCCTATTATGAGTAAAATTCTTGGTTACAGATGACTGTACTCATATCTTACAGCTTCCTATTGGCCAATTTCGTGCCAGCTTTTATGGGTCTCATAAATCCTGACATAATTCAGGGTAATTGTGCTGCCAAGTCCTTGTGAATGTTGTGCAATTTTAAATCACAAGACCTCACCTGTACAAGGCCAGCATGTTAAATAAATGATATTTACATTGAAGATAGATGTCCTTTTGTTTTGACCTGTTGTTATAGAGCAGTTTCTGCAAACATGCATTGAATCTCAGGTTTGTGTGTGCAGAAATGTGTGTGCCTTCTGCTGTAACTATGCATCAACAATGTCAGCTCTATTTGTTGCCTCATGGCTGCTGTGTCTTATCTGCAGGGCCCAGCTGGAGAATGAGAAGAAGAAGAGAGAGGCCATTGAGAAAGAGAAGGAGCAGATGGAGCGAGAGAAGCAGGACCTGATGATGAGGCTCTACCAGTTTGAGGAGAAGACCAAGAGGGCAGAGAAAGGTGAGGGGTGGAGGAGAGAGAATGCAAAGTGTGTGTGAGTGTTTTTGTGTGTGGGAAAATACTTAAAATATGTGTGTATGTGTGGTTATGCAGGTAGGTAACACTAGGTTATGTATACAGGTTACTTGTTTTCTAAATGAATGATGAATCAAAGGCAGACAAAATAAACAAGCAAAAGCTATGCAGCATGAAGCACTATCATTACTAGTGATTGTCTTTTTTTGATAATATTTGGCTCGGTATTCAAAACAGAAAAGCAAAGGCCACGTCTGGGCCTGGGCTCTTTGTAGTTTTATGTGTTCCTAATCCTGTTTCCAGTCAGAAAAGCAGAAGACAAAAAAAATCTGATTGACTGAAGGAAGCAGGCTGGTTGTTTCTCGCTAAGTGACATACAGCAAGCTAACAGCATAATAAGACTCATTAAGGGACTCTTTTGCTTTCCTGCTTGTAAATTAGTTCCAATTGAGTTACGGTGTTTGGTGTTAAATGATTTAAATTCCAGCTGGTCGTACACATGGAACATTACAAATAAAAGATTCACACAGTCATGGTGCAGAGCTTTATGAGTAAACTAACAGAATGTTTGACATTAGACAAGTTTACTTTTTATTTCATTGCATTTCATTTCTTATTACTTTATATATATATATATATATATATATATATATATATATATATATATATATATATGTATGTATGTATGTGTGTGTGTGTGTGTGTGTGTGTGTATATATATATATATATGTATGTGTGTGTGTATATATATATATATATGTATGTGTGTGTATATATATATATATATGTATGTATGTGTGTGTATATATATATATATATGTATGTATGTGTGTGTATATATATATATATGTATGTATGTGTGTGTATATA
>VUQI01063230.1:4513-35710 GCA_015106735.1 Paratilapia polleni | reverse complement strand
CATCAACAAGGCATTTTCTCCCAGAGAACTGCTGCTCACTGGATATTTTCTCTTTTTCAGACCATTCTCTGTAAACCCTAGAGATGGTTGTGTGGAAAAATCCCAGGTTGCCTTGACCATCTCTGTATCCCTAAATACACTGAGTACCTGCCATGTGACTGGCTGATTAGATATTTGCACTAATGGGCAGTTGAACAGGTATACCCAATAAAGTGGCTGGTGAGTGTACACATGCATTTTTTTAAATTTTGCAGTGACCATTGAAATTAAAAGAAATATAAGTGCCCAAAGATGTTCCAAGATGGCTTCTGAATGCAAGATTTACTTTAGGAAGGACTCTGCCTTAACCCAGAATTTTCACCTTCTTATATGTCATTTCAGGAACATTCAGGCGGGTTGTGTTAGATGTTAGGAATAAATGAGCAAAGACTTGTTTCCCATGACATACTTAACTTTAATGGCCTGGAATCATATTGTCATTAAAGTAACTTCTTTTTTCAGAATGATCTAATTTTGAAATGTGCATCTACAAGTCTACACCTTAAACACACACGCTTGGGCGTGTACTCAGACACTGTCATGGTGATCGACATAATAGACTCAACATGATGTCTATGCTTTAATGTGTGCATGTCTGATTGTATGTTTTGTGTTCCAGAGGAAGAAATGCATTAGTCTCAGGTTCTGCTCCGATGGGCCTCTTCATACTGAATCATTGGGACTGAACAACTCTCCATTCCCTTCTTTGAAACTCTGTCCATCAACCTCAAATATGCTCTAGTGAGACACTCTGGGGGATTTGTTTCTCACAAAATGCTGACTGACTGAGCTGTTCTGTGTCTCCATGGTCATCATTAATACTTGAGTTTGAAGGAAAGGAAACTCTGGGCTTCAGAGTGATTTTTCATGGGAGAAGCTGCAATTCAGCATCTCACCATGTATCCAATTACTCCTAGGATAGTCTTGTTTCCAGAGTTTGGGAGTTAAAGATGTTTTGTATTTTAGTAAATCAGCGTTGCTTTGCCCATCTTGTTTTCAGGTTACTGCTATTAAATAACTTTTCAAACTAATCAGGTTCACTCTACATGTACAGCAACTAATGATTATAACCTAGAAGCATATTAAATTTTAGCAAAAAAATGATGTGCAGTATGTGAGTTTACCTGGCGTCCGTCCATCTCATCACAATTCACAGCAGTCACTACTCCTCCTAGTGTATTGATCAGATTTTAGTGAATAAAGATCAGTTTGTTCTGGATATGACTGTTTGCGAGCCGCCTCCTACTTCTCAGTAGATTTTAATTCTCATTAGTTTGTGCAGTACAGCCAACCAATGACAAGAAAACATCACATATTACAATAACCCATGAATTGTGATGGATCATGAGCTGGATGAGCTACTACGTCAGAGATGGTTTTCACACAGCAGGCACACACTCCCTTCCCTCATTAGCAGCTGAAGTAGTTGACGTTCACACCACTGGACGGATCTTTATGAGGAATTTTGAGAGGTCGGTAAAGCGCCTGTTTGAACAATATTGAAGTATTAAACAGTTATCACAAATGTCAACCTGGCCAGAACACGCGTTAATGTTAGCCATTTAACTATTAGCAACTAGCCAATAGCAACATTAGCCATCTGTTATCATTACGGTAGTGGCTAGTGGCTATGGCTAATAATAAAACATAACATAATAACATTAATGTTGGAGCTATGCAGAAAATCATATCAGTCCTGCATGTCTGTAACATTAACAGAAAGTGTTACTTTAACAGGATAACACAATTATTTGTGTCATAAACGTGTTATGCTTGTCTTAAAGTCCCAGATTGAAGCTGCGATTGAATCTGCCAGCAATTAGACAGAAACAGTGGCAGCAACGAAAATATGGTGGCAAGTTACCAGAAGCACAGCACTACCTGAGACAACCTAAAAATATCAGTCTTTTTTTTTTGCGCTGCCTAGGAAAATCTTTTAAAAAGTCGTAATATATAATTTATATACACCTTAGATTTATGTTACTGTATAGTGTCATTGATGTTATTGTTTGGATTGTATTGGAGTAATCAATCTTAATTTTTTTTGGTCATTTTTTTCCCCGTGGTATCGAAAATGGTATCGAGTACCGAGTATTGTCCTGGGTATCAGCATCGAGTTTAAAATTCTAGTATCGTGACAACCGCACATCACACGTTGTTTCCTTTCAGTACTTCTTGACCTCACAATTATCTTTAATACTGGTTATTCCATTAAATAGTTTCTCCATTAATAAAACACTAAAAATCCCCCATCAAAAGCTCCAGACACATAAGGTGACTCTGTGAAGTTACTTGTTTTGCCTGACGAATAGTCAAAGTCCACTGTGACAAAATTTGCACATTTGCAAAGTAGTATCTACTTTTAGTTGGAAAATTACTCACTGGTTAATATTAATGGACTGATTGTTTCAGCTGTACTAATTGAAGTGTACAAGTTTAACTTTTTACTTTATGCTTGCAGAAAAGGCAGCTTCTTCCCTGACAAAAAACCCCCATCTAAATTAGTTCAGCTCACACAGAGGATTTTCTGGTTTTTGACATTTGCTGTTGCTTTGAATAGTAAAGCCTTACATGAGTAACTTTCTATGGATTCAGAATGAATTGGTTTAACTGTGCTCTCTCTAATAACATAGACAATATTAACCTTTGTTACTTACGAGCAGCCTGCACACTCCTGTTCCTCCTCTCGTCACACTCCGTCACGCTCCTTCACTCACCCCTGCCCTCCTCTCTGAAATGGATACCAAATATTTTCCAGAAACAGGGGCCTACTTTCCGACCTCTTAACGTCTAGACGAACCCTGAGGCCTCCTCATTTTACCATTATCTCACACACACATACACACAGACAAACACAGGATGTAACAACAACCTGGCCTGATGTAAAACCACAAACAAAAAACGAGGAAATGAACTTTGTGCAAACACAAAAAGCAAAACAGGCTACAGTAGAGAAATGGAAAAGGAATCAAAGGTGAGAATTGACAATTTAAGACTGAGATTAGAATAAATAAACCAAAATAGAGCCTTCAGGTGCTAATTATTGTGTGAGTGTCCAAACTGTGAGTTTATTAAATATCGTGACTCCCCTCATCAGCCAAATCCTTGCAAATCCATGCTGTAATTTCAGCTAATGTGCAAAATACGATGTCTTTGTGATGTGATCTTATTGGATTGTTTAAAATTGCAGTACAGACGTCATAGGATAAATCTCTTTTTGAAAACCATGTTCAGCAGATGTGATTTATCAAACTCCCTCCGCTCTCTCACAGCTGTCACCATGTATCGATAACTTAGAGATTTCTTAGAGTCCCATCACACATCTGGGGAGAGCTGATGACAGACATCCAGGTAGGGCAGAGATACTCACACCGAGAGGTCAGCTGAGTTCAGTGCTCATAACATCGGGTGCATCTGCAGCTCACTATAGTGCAGAAAGCCTCATGAGAAGCTTAATATGGTCTAAATATGTGAAAAAACTGGACGCTGGTTGCTCACAAAGATTTCTTTGAAATACTGGCAGCCCTTGGAGATGCCACAGCTTTTCTCCGTCTTTACTCAAGTAATTTAATTTAGGTCTTTAGCTTAATTTTATTTACTTCTTGAAAATTAGCACTGTCTTCTCTGGAGGTACTTCATTTTGCAGCCGAGATCTTACGTCAAGCAAGCACTGTACAAGTGTGTAAAATACAGCCACAATTTGTTCTGGACTGTTTTGCAACAGACTTTCCAAACCATGGAATCCACACACAAACAGACCTTTTTGGTAGCCCGATCCAAGGTCACAGGTTTCCTCCAACAACTCTTCCCAGCATCCTGGTCCCATGTGTATTCACTAAACAGCTGGATTTTTTTCTAATCCTTCATCTTCTTTAGATAATTGCTGAAGAGACTGGTGGTTTCCACCATCAGGAGCAATGAAACTATACCTGATCTGATGTTTCACACCTGCCTCACTGCTAACAAACGTCCTGGTGTTGATTAGTTTGGAAGCAACTTGGCCCAGCTAGGTTTTACACAGTACTTCCATTTTATTTGTATCAGTTCAGTCTTTGAGTAGAAGGTAAAATGTAGGTACAAAGTGCACCTGGAAATGCTCATTGACACAGAAACCTACATAATGTGTTTAAATACTAGAGCCCGACCGATATAGGATTTTTAAGACCAATACGGATATTTGGTGATTTAAAAATCCAATCTATCGGCTGATTTTTTTTATTTCAGACACACGAAACATCAACAGATTTCCTTAACATTTGTTATGTGTAGTTATTTATGGGTCCATGCAGGTTAAAAATAATCTTGTTTTATTGTCACAACAAGTCCTGGATTACTTGTTTACGCTTTGGCCAACTCTGCTCTGATCAGCTGGTTGTTGTGTTTGTGGCATTCCAAACAAGGGTTGCCAACAGAGAAGTAGCAGCGTGCCCTCTGGTGGACAGACTGTGCAACATCAACATTCGCAACATGGGTGAAGGGTGTTTCTCTCATCTGTTCTTTACTTTTTTTTTAACCCTTTCATGCATGAATTATGACATCTTCAGTTAAGATTTCTCAGATTTCCTCATCACTGGCTGATCAGTTGTATCTCTGTCTCTTTCTATCCATTTTCAATGCGTCTCTTTCCGTGTCATGCCTATTTTTCCTGCCTTGAAGTTAGGCTCCAGGGTTTTCGGTAGACGTCAGTGTATATAGTATGTGCTGGTTTGGATCCTGTAGAGACTGTCCCACTTGGCCTCTGGGCTAAGGCTGCTGCGGTAAAATAACTGGGCTCTGCTCTGGCCAAAACCACCAATTCCAGTTTAAGAATTAGAGAATGAGAATGAGGTGATTGAGGCCAGTGGAAACAACAGGGAGAGTGTGCATGAGTCTGAGATGTGTATGTGTGTGTGAGCACTCGATCAAGTGTGTATCAGTGCCACTTTATATCTCCAGGTGCTAAATTTATCACGTATATATGATCAGTAACAACTGTTTTTCAGCAGAATTACACAAAAACTAACAAGCTGAATTTCTTGAAAATTGGTGGAGAGGTGGAGCACGGGCAAGGGACAGCCTTATTAAATTATGTTGCGGTTTCACATCACTTGCCATAAAAATTGCTAAATAGGGCATTTGGTGGAGAATACACTCTCTGAGCACCCTTGTAGTACTCTGCTTTTCTGTACCTTAGAAATGATTGGGTCAGTCTTTTATTTAACCCACCATACATAAATACTTTTTATAGGCGAGAAGTTAGAAACAGTGACACCACCTTTTTTTTTTTTCACTGAAGAAAAATTTTTGGCTCCTCCCAAAGAGGCATTAGCCAGGATTGTATAAAATTATTATGTTTTAAAGGATTGTTGTTAGGATTTCATTTCAGGATCTAGACATTTTTGTTTATCAAATATGAAGATTGGAAAATGAGTAGATCTGTGCCAAACAAAGTAACACATTCATTTTCTTTACTGTAAATGGTTACATGCTTATGTGCGTAGTCACCCCATTCTGAGCCAGGAAACCCTGTACAATGTTGTATGGATATGGTTGATATTCATTTAATTAGGTCCACGTTTCATAAACAAGATAACTTTGGATTATCAATCTTCCCCCATGTGCATTTATGTTTGAAGACGGAAAACATACCCAAATCTTTAAGTTTCACCACTTTTTACTCTAACAAGTTCTCACTGGAAATCGATGTGGCTCTAAGGCTCTCAGTACTTGTCAGAGTTAAAGTCTGGCATCTTTTAGTGGGCTTTCATTCACTGTGGGATTTACTTTGATAAAATGTTTGAAAACACCTCCAGAATGGAAGAGGAAATGCAAAAAGCCAGCGAGATCAATATGCAGTTTTTCTCCTCCCGTCCTCTCCTGATCCAGGAGTTAGTCACTTAGCCAGACGGGGAATTACCGCACACCACTTTCGTCTTTCAACCTAGGTCCAAAAGAAATTATTCACTTGCTACTTACTTAAGCCTCAATTATCCTCTGCACCTTGTTTTCTCTCCTTTCGGAAAGACGGGGCATTGAAATGAGCTCAGCACACTGGACTGGAGAGGGCAATCTTTATGCTTCCCGGCTCTGTAAAACCCAGATGTCAGTAAAGCCCCCATGACAGACGCAAATGTAATTCAAGACCTTTCCGCACCGGCCTTATGAATCCGTCATTGTGTCTTTTTTTGCACTTTACCCGTACAGTGGATTGCTCCACTGAGACAAGGATCTCAGTTCAGTGACTTAAGAGAGGACTCTGGTCATAAAAATCTGATCTACAAGTGCAGAGTCTCCAGGAGACTCCCCACTTATCTTATGAGGGTGGATTACACCACTTAAGCTGTTGTACAAACATAAGTCTGACACAGACACACAGTCACTTATACACACATGAGTCAGGGTACATCAGTGGCAATTAGATCCATAAAACCTAATGAAACACATCTAATATCACAACTTTTTTTAATGCTTGTTTGACTTTATGTTCATATCTAGTTTACATTGAAGAGCTGGAAACAAGTTGAATAAAGGAATCAGCAATGAAAGATTGAATAAATTTTATCATGTCAGTTAATGTTTTTTGGCCTAAATCGACCCCCTGTCAGGCCTATGTATCGGGGAACTTTGTATTTTTAATGTTTTTAGACACACAGATGTATTAAATTAGCCTACTGTGACTGATAACAGTTTTTACACCTATTAAAACAGCCTGAAAGAATAAAATGTGTAATTAAAACAAACAAACAATAAAAACCCTAAACAAATATTTGATTATATACTCACTGGAAACTTTATTAGGTACACCTTGCTAGTACCGGGTTGGACCCCCTTTTGCCTTCAGAACTGCTTTAAGTCTTCGCATCACACAGTTGCTGCAGATTTCTCAGCTGCACATCCATGATGTGAATCTCCTGTTCCACCACATCCCAAAGGTGCTCTATTGGATTAAGATCTGGTGACTGTGGAGGCCATTTGAGTACACTGAACTCATTGCCATGTTCAAGAAACCAGTTTGAGATGATTTGAGCTTTGTGACATGGTGTGTTATCCTGTAACTCAGTTGGTACTAAGGGGCCCAAAGTGTGTCAAGAAAATATCCCCCGCACCATTACACCACCACCAGCTACCTGAAGCACTGATACAAGGCTGGATCCATGCTTTTATGTTGTTTACACCAAATTCTGACTCTACCATCTGAATGTCGTGGCAGAAATTGAGACTCATCAGCCCAGGAAACGTTTTTCCAATCTTCTGTTGTCCAAATTTGGGGAACCCATGCAAATCATAGCCTCAGTTTCCTGTTCTCATCTGACAGGAGTGGCACCCAGTGTGGTCTTCTGCTGCTGTAGCCCATCTGCTTCAAAGGTCGACATGTTGTGCATTCAGAGATGCTCTTCTGCATACCTTGGTTGTAACAAGTGGTTATTTGAGTTACTGTTGCCTTCCTATCACCTTGAAACAGTCTGGCCATTCCCCTTTGACCTCCGACATCAACAAGGCATTTTCACCCAGAGAACTATATATTTTCTCTTTTTCAGATCAGCAGGTCATCTTGACTATGTCTACATGCATCAATGCAGTGCTCCCATGTGACTGGCTGATTAGATATTTGCGTTAATGAGCAGCTGAGCAGGTGTACCTAATATAGTGGCAGGTTAGTGTATATTCCAATTTAGAATATTCATTGACAGCCCTTATCAGTACTGATCAGTATTTCAGGAAGCTGCACTTGCTAGTATCAGAAACATATTCATTTAAGCCGCTTAACGAAGGCATGTATTTTAACCCCACGTAGAACTGACCTCCAAGCGCTTATGTTTCTCTCAGACAGACATACTAACTTCTCATAACAGGAAAAGTTCATTATAGAAGGCCAGCATGAACAGTACCAGGAACTGCAATACTGGAATGCACCCTTTAGATTATTAATCACGCCTGAACTCTTTAAGTTATGACAAGCAAATGCTGGTTTTGAAGTAGGCCAGTAAATGCCTTTATCCCAACAGGTGCTCTGTCGCTTTCTGGCGTAGCCGCCATCGGCTCCTACGGCGAGGAGCCCATTGTGGCTACAGAATGCTCACGATTCCACCAGGCATGCCGCAGCTTGTTTTAGAAGCATCTGAGAAGTGTCTCTTTGGTCTAAATATGTTTCAAGTCTTTTTGATGGAAACTGTGTCAAGCTGCACAGAGCTGATGAGGAGGGCAGGGCGTCCAACATAGGAATGGGATAGAGTATCTGGTCAGTTTTCAAAATAAAGTACGCACACTACAGACTAAAGGAAGAAACACTGCCGCTGTGCTTTAAAGCCATGTGAAGGACACAGTCTCACAGGCCTGTGCTTGAGTTATGCAGTTTCAAATTGACTGATTACTTATTTGTCTGGCATTTAGTATACTGGTGAATTACTGACCCCCTACTTTCTGTGGTTTTCTGATAAATATTTTGTGTTATTATAATTAAAATGAGGAAAAATGCCTAAAACTTGCTTAAAGAGAGTTAAAGTATGTACAGTGTTAAACTCTCTGGCCTGTTAGATCTACACACACACATATCATGCTCACTCTCTTAACCTCACTTTCTGTTTTTCCACTGAGTGCACGTTCATGCACGAATAGGCTCTCGCCTAAACACAGACTCCCTCTCACTTAAAATAGCTGCTGCTCAGCGATTGATATGTGCTGCTAACAACAGCCTTGTGGAGTTGTGTGTATGTGTGAAAGTGATAAATGAATCGCTAGAGGGTGGGGTCAGTGAGAGTGCTGAAGTTGAGAGGCACAGAGTAAAGTCTAAAATGTGTGATATTCAGGAAGGAGAGGTGAGAAGACTTTGAAGACTAATACCATGTTGGCAGGGTCAAAGGTCAGGGAGGCAAGCAGGCACAGGAACTGGCTGTCAGCAGGTTTAGTGGTCTGTGTTTAGCTGCATTATTCAACTATTAGAAAACCAGTGGTTTCTTCGTCTAACTAGAAAAAGTGTCCACCAAGTCACTGTGCTCCTGAAACTGTGGTTCTTTTAAAAGTAGGTTGTCTGGCACATATTTTTTAGATGAAAGGTTTTCAGTGTTCAGTAGACCCTGATCAATACTGGATTTTCGAAAAAGATACCAAGCTCTTGTCCTCATTGACACTAAACTTTGGAACTGTGTTATAGCTGTTTAAATATATATTGTTGTCCATAACAAGAAGCAAAAGTTTACAAGCAATTAGGAGGACGTCTTGCTTCTCTTTGGCACCTGTTTTGGAAATTGCAGTGGTCTAACCAACCAATTCAAAGATGTCAGCTCTATAAAGAGTATATTTTACTACTGTCTGCTTTCTGTTCAATTTCCGGGCATTTCTGTGTTTTGGGAGCTCTTGGTCCTCCCCTCTTGGACCTCTCACTTCTCATTATAGTGCTAATGCGGGATTCAGGTACCTGGACAGATACAGCTTCTTACCAAGCTTCATATGTTATTAATGTTACTGAAATAACATGGAATAAACTTACCTTGACATTTGACATTTCCACAAATGATACAACTTCATACTGTTGCTCATCTCAGTGACTGCTTCATCTGTTCGTCTTTGTTTCTGTTTTGCTGTACTTTTCCGAGAATGAGAAGGTGGGAGAGGTGTGATTGATGCACTTGTCTCTTTCAGTCTAAGATGTAGCATATTGTGTATATAGAAGCTTTAAATTTGCTCTAAAGATCAATATATATATGTAAGCACTAGGATTGTGCAATTGGATGAATTGGTCTGAGCGATGGGCTGTCTACCTCTAGTTGGTTTATTTGTCATTTTATTGTGCCTCCTTTAGAATTTAATTTGTTTCATAGTTAAACTGTAAAGTGCTATCGAAAGCATTTACAAAAATAGAACATTATCATTACCGTGCACCTTTTTGTTGCACCGATTTCCAAATTTTACAAAACAAGGCAGTAATTAAATGATCATAAACATCTTAAACCAACAGAACAAGAACTGTATGCATCCCTCAATAATTTAACAGCAAATGTTATCCTCACCTGTTTGATCATTTAGAGGATGCAAGCGGAGGCATCCTTCATCTAATGGTTTTGTTTAGTCTCCTCAGCTTGCCAGTTTCTTTTGGTTTGAAACTAAAATAGGTGAGTGTGTGTTCTTTTCTGCAATGAGCTCTTCCATGTTTGCATTTGCTGAAAATGCCTGAGCATACATGTCTGTCAATATATATTGACAGTCATCACCCGCTGGACTGACTATGGCTGTCCAACCTTAACAAGGCCTCAGTCATACAGGCCTACAGAACAGTTTTTCAAGTTTTAGTACTGCTTGGTGAGTAGTTGGCGAGCGTTTGCAGATACTTCGGCTTCATTCTAGCTACAGATGACCATGGTGATCTTTGAGTGACCAAAGCAATCACAAGGAGGTTTTTGGTGCAGTGCCCTCTTTGCAACCAGTTTCACCTAGTGACCAGCCAAGAACCTCCAGGAATTGGCTGGGGAATACACATTTTTCCCTAATGACCGGAGGATGCCAGGGGGTCTCCGACCGGTCTCTAGGCCTGTGTGACTGATGCCTAAGCTTTCCCTTTGACTTTTCTGTGCTACAGTTTCTCACAAACTGCATGCCGATATCAGGCTCCAGTAATGAATGAGTAATGTGCATTGTCTTTGAAGCATTGAACTGCTTTGGATTAGTGTAGTGTTGATTTGTATTAGTGGACCTTTCATCTTTGTTGCTACAAAGCAACCTTATACCTCTGAGATGGAGCTCTGTGTTCACACAGTAGTGATTAAAGGCACAACTCACACAAATTCTATAAGCACAGGGATTTGCTTTGGCATCTTGAGATTAGAATTTACCAAAAGCGTCATTCATTGGCACCTGAAGAAACCAAAACTATTTCAAAGAGCCAGTAGTGGCAGACTAAATAACATGTTTTTATGGGCTAAGGTTTGTAGGTCTATTAGTAAACCACTTGCTATGTTGAGGTTAGAGTTTGAGTGTGCCAGATTCCATTGGGTTGTTTTCTTTGGTAAGTGAGTGTGTATGAGTTTGTCTGTCTGTCTCTGTTTGTGCAAATGACTATAAGTAGGTAATTGGTACATGTATGTGAACCCACAAATATGCTTGCATCCCTTTGTCATCATTTGTGAGTTTTTCTGTGAACTTTTTAACATTCTCCAGGTCGAATTGTGTAAGATTTCCATTTTAGAAGCTATTAGTTGTCTTTTCAACCTCAGCAAGAAACTTTCTTCCAAGTAGTTCTCCAAATATAGAGACAAAGTTTGTATTGGCCTCAGCTTTAATCAGTTCATTTTGAAGGGCTGTGTGCTGGCAAGAAAACCGTCCCCCAGTGCACGATACAAATCACCCAAAACCCCCACCTAACTTTTTCAAAGAAGAACACAAAAGCAAATATAATCAGTTTCACTTCACTAAACACTAAATGCAAGTGTTTCCCAGCAACTGCACATTTGTATTGCTGTTTTCGTTCATTTTCTTGGAGAACAAATATGCGCAACATCATGTGATTTATAGTAAGCTTTTCCATTGTGCAAATCCATGGCAACTCAGGCTGAATACATACAATCTCAGAGCAATAATGCCCTAAATGTGTCCTCTTCCTCCTCCTCCTCCTCAATTGACCTCCCAGCATGAGCTTCCTCTTGATGTTATGAGGTCTAATATAATCTTGCCATTGACAAGGGCGAGTCCAGAACAAACATAACAATCAATGAATTGAAACCTTATAATAAATATGTACTACAGTCGCTGACATCTCAATTTTCTGCTTAATAAGAGGAAATCTCCACCTAAAACTGATGCCAAGACAAATAAACCCCTCAGGAGAAGAGGAGGATGGAGAGAGAGCGGAACACGAGGAAGAAATGCAGCTACAGCAACAACTGTCAGCATAACAAAGGAAAATGCTGCGTCTGTCTGTGCAGTGTGGTCTGACCCAAGTCTGGGAGAGATGGGATAAATTTTCATGGATCCTTTAAGCCAGCGACAGTCCCCAAATCGTTCCCTGCACATAAGCACTTTCAACATGCCAGTCTGGAGTCAGGAAAAGCAGCGAGTTTCACCACACTGTTGCCTCTGTTTATTTCAAAATCAAAGCTTGGCCTTGGAGATGATGCAGTGGCTGCTCAGAGAGTGAGGTAATGATCTCTCTATTGCAAATATTACACAACATGTCAGATTCCTGTTAAAAATTGCTTTTTATATTAGAGATTTATAGCAATATAGCCAAAATGCAATTTAGGTGCAAGCACATTTTCAGGTTTTAAAAAAGGAATATTAACTGTCAAATTTTTGGTGATTGATTGCATTAGTCATATTGTATAGAGATCTGTTGCGCAGTGAAAGGGGCAGAGATAAATTTCTCAATACAACAAATTCCACAAAGAAATTTCTTACTTCCTGTTTAATCTAACATTAACTGTATGCTTCTTCTGACTTTCTGGTAGCTCAAAGGTACCAAGAAATGATCACAAACTAATTATTGACCAACAGTGGCTGTGCACCATTCACCTGTATTTAAGCTGCACAAAAAGGGGTGAAAACACGTCCACAAAAGGAAGGTGACTGCATGCTGGCTATTTATTTTGACTTTTAGCTTGCCAGCTGGCTAGTCGTGCTGGTTGGTAGACTACAGTACACTATAAGTTGTTGCCAAGATTATAGCCCCACAGTTGCAGCTTGGCAATGCTTAAGAGTTAAATAATGGGAAATGATGGGAAAGCTTGACAGGGGAAAGCGAGATGATCTGACAGGGAACAAATGGAAGGAGAGGAGTATGTGAACTGGGGTAGTAATTAATTGGACACAGGTGAGTAACTGGCAGACAGAAAATAGTTGTGGAAGAAAAGCTCGGTGAGGCTGATGAGAAAACCTAACAAAGGGAGGGACTGAGACTGACACGAATACACAATCTGCAGTGATGAACAAAATAAAACAGGAAGTGAATTTAACCTAAACATGACAATAATCCAAAACCGTGAAACTTTATTTGAATAAGAACATAAAACAGAGTAAAAATATACCATAAACTGTTCCTTCACATATACGCTCTACCAGCTGCTCTGTAACTGTACCACTTATCAACTAAATCCTGAAAATGTGAAACAGCCCATGACCAAAATATACTAAACATGAGCGACCCTACATATAAGACAGGGGGAAGACTGTCCTGGCCCCTGTGCTAAGAAGCAAGTTCAACATACTGAGCAGTCAGGCTAAGTGGTCACACAAAGGTGGTTATCAATCTGGTAAGTAACCCAGGGTTTTATCAATCTAGCTACAGGCGTGTTCACATGAAAGGGGTGGCATTGGCAGCATCTGACCAATCACATTTGTGGATAAGTCTACTGGCAGCAGAGTGGCTGATTTTACAAAGGAAGATAAAATTATACTATCTTTTAAAGCTCTTTTTTCTTTAATTGAACTGATATTTATTTGTCTTGAGCTCTTAAGATAACAGTGAGTTTCAAAAGAAAAGTTGATTGGTTAATAAATGAGCCGGCACAATATCTGAAATGTGTCTCCGGGATCAAATTCGAGTTTCTACTCAACTCTAACATTAGGAGCGTAGAGGAGCAAGGATCCTCCACAGGTTGATCCATTGGAAACACCGTCTATGACACTGTGTCTATGTTTCTGACCTATTTAATTTACTCATATAATTCAAATATATCTAATGGTGTCTATAATTCTTAGACATCTCCTAAAATCCCATCGGCATATCAAGCAACCTCACATGACCCCCCACATCCCACAGAGCTGAAATCACTTTGACTCATTGTTTCTTTGCAGTGTAAAATAGCGTCAGTATAAATTTTAATGTATTGTTACTCATTTTCTACTAAAAAAAGACTTTGTGGAGATGCATCAGGGCTCCTTTTCCTCCCAGTTGACTGGAGCAGCCTGTCATTGTCTAAGGAGGACACAGGACAAGTAATTTAGGGAGCAGATACAATTTGTATGCTGCAGCAGACAAAAACGATTTAATTTCACTCTAAGAAAAGATCACTCATCAATCATTGTGCCTAAAGTGGAGGTTCTCAAAACCACAAAGGGTGTTTTTGAAGTTACATGGGGATTACATAGATGATTGTTAACCTGTCTGGGATGTAGTTGGCAAAATTTTAGACTATTCATAGAAGAGGAGACCAATTACAGGAAATTGTTCCCAATTTGGCAACCAGTGACTTACTTACCAGTACCTAATAATTTAAAAGTCTTCTCCAAAGTCTGCCCGTTTGAGAGGATTTGTAAGCAAGCTCAGTTTGACTAAGAAGTGCAAAGCCATCCAAAGTGTTGGCGAAGGGAGAGTGTGGACAGTCAGTTAATTGCCAGACACGGTAGGCTGGACAGCTGTGTGTGTTAGCTTGATGGCTTCTGTCACAACACCATTCATCAAACTCAACAACTCAACCAGGAACAACAAGAGAGAGAGGCAGAGACACGGAGAGAAAGAGAGAAGCTATTTCCACAATGTGACGCCAAGGCGAAAGGCTATCTTGGCTGGCAAATGAGAAGCTCATTCAATTATCCACCCACTAGCCTCAGTGTTGTGCTGGTAGAAAGGGCTCAGAGAGGCAGTGATCATGGTCCACTCTCACACCCCAGAGGAACATTTCGCTCCTCATAATAGTGTTCGTGTTGTCAAAATAAATCATTAATCTTCTCAGTTGGACTTTTGGAGATTTCTTGTAACCTCTCCTGGGAGAAATGGTAGGAAAACAATAAATCATTCAAGAGAAATTATCCTGCCCAGTTTGACAATAACAGGAAAGCTACCAGAAACTCAGACGATAAAATACATGTCGGGAACTGTTAGGACCAAAAAATTTCATCATAGGCTGGAAAACGATGGAACATCCTGTACGTACCCACACCCTTACAGCAGGAAAAAGGACAAGAGGAAAAAATGAATTTTCCTGCTTAGAACTGGTCTTTGAAAGTATTTATCATCACTTCCTACGTTGCTTCATCTCTGCAGTTTTACAGTGACGTGATACTCATAGACATTGTGCAGCATAATTCATTTCTACAGTGTGACAAGATTCCTTCGTTGTATGGCTATCAAATTATTTTTATACTTTATATCCCTCTGCTATGACAGTAAAGACAGCAGAACACACTGGCTCTACCACTATAATAAATTTACATTAAATATACATTGGAAACTAATAATTCAGTATAGTTCAATTTTATTTATGTAGCACCTGTTCATAAAAACAGCTGTCTCAAGGGACTTTATGGTAGTTATTCAAGGTGAAGGTCCTACAGTAGTAGAGCGAAAACTTCAACAATCCTATGAGCAACAGTGGGGAGGAAGAAATCCCTTTGAACAGAATGACTCCTCCAGCAGAGCCAGGCTCATGGAGGGGCAGCCATCTGCCACGACTAATTGGGGGGATGAAGGGAAAGAGAAAACAGAAGGAAGCAGAGCATATAGAGACAAAACACAAACAAAACAAAAACTATGGACATAGAAACTGTGTTCCAGCAGCCAGAACCTATATCCAGTGTTGGGGTCATTACTCATAAAACGTAATGTATTACTCATAACTGGTTACTTTTTTTTTTTTTTTTAAGTAATGCATTATGTTACTTAATTACTCCCCAGAGAAAGTAATTTGTTACATTATTGCATTAGTCAGTAACATGGCCTAAGATGCATTGTGACATAATTACCAGTTAACAATATAAACCTGAGGCTACAGTCCCACACACTGACACAAATCTCTATCCTAATGTGGACACACATATGATCTTTCTTTTAGTGCTGAAGTTTCAACACAAAGCTGACAACACAAAGCAAAGATGAAAACCAAGAGACTTCAAAGCGATCACCGCAGTGACTCTACTGTACAAACATCTACAAGTAGAAATGGAGGCTACAGTGCTACAAGCCTGACTGCTCATCACTGCCTTTGTTACCTGTTGAAGATCAGGCTGCTGGGCCAGGGTCGGCATGCGCTCAGCTTTAGCATCACTCTAGCTTTGTGTTAGCATACTGTCTGTGCAGATGTTTGCAAAGACCCGAAGTTGTGTTAGCAGTATAATGTAGGTGTTTCTATCCTAGATGCAGCTTGCACTTTACCATCGTGCTCTTGTCCTGTCAGGCAATAAAAATAAAAGTAATGTCCATATATCCACTCCTCCCTGCACCCAAACTGAAATCAGCTGATTGTAGCTCAAACGCACAGGAAGGAAAGAGGCGCGTTTGAGGTTTTTTATTTTTTCTATCTGCCCATCGTGCTGGTAATTGAAAAACTTTTGTAAGACAAGTAATGACATGATTGCAACTGCAATGTGATTACTGAACTTAGTACAGTAATGTATTACATTAATGTACAAACTAAAAGGTGTAATGTGCTTACAGTAACGCGTTACACCCAATGCTGCCTATAGCAGCATAACTAAGGGATGGCTGATCCAGCCCTAACTATAAACTTTATCAAAAAGGAAAGTTTTACGTTTTAAGCCTTAAAGCCTTAAATCTTAAAAGGAGAGAGGGTGTCTGTCTCCTGAATCCAAACTGGGAGCTGAAGCTGAAGGCTCTGCATCCCATTCCACTTAAATATGATAAGTAAGAATAATAATAGAATAATAATACAAAAGATCAATGGCTATTTTAACATCAAAATGTGCGTACATTAGTGCAGACCATCTTACAAAGCACACCATACATTTTTAGACTGCACATCACAGGAAACATTTATTCTAGAAAGTTGTGATAGCCTGTTGTCAAATTACAGTGAAAAGCATGAACCCTTTAAAAAATTTCTACTTTAACTCCTTTAACCCTAAGTAAGTAAATTTTCTGAAGGAAACTATTGTTAAAAGTCAATTTCTGGAGCTTTCTTTCACACCAGCATTAGAAACTTTTAGAAACTTGATTCAGCAAGCGATAATAACCTCACACTGCCAACAATATGGAATAAGATTTATGAGACAGATTTCCATGAGGCAACTTTCAAGTCTCTGCAAGCTGTTTGACAGAAAAGTTGAAAGTTAGGAAATCCATCTAAAAACTTTATTTAAGGAGTTTAAGAAATGTTGAGCCTAAATATACTTGATTTGCAATTCATACTGTAGGCCAAAAAGCCATGTCTATGACCGTGAGCATCTGGTTGGCCTGTGCGGAAACCGATCTGATGAAAACAACTTCTGTGGAATAAAATCACTGAAACAGAGATGATGTGGCATGAAACAATATGTGAGTGGCTTGGAAAAATGGCTTCAGAGCTGTTGGAGCTGCAGGAGATCCAAATAAGTGCTACGTGTGTTCTCAAGTCAAAACATTTCAGGATTCATTTGCCTTGAAAACGAGACCCAACCACAGGTAGAGGGTAAGATATTTTTGAATCAGAATCCTTTGAGTAGATCTCAAGTGAGGCATACATGCAAACAGAAACGAGATTGTGGGACTAAAGAATCAGTGATTCAACCAAGAAAAAAACATTTTTTTGCAAGTGGCCTATTTTTTCTGAAATGTCCAAAGTGTGTGTCCCTGAAATGTTACTCAATAACACCAAAGTTGAGTCTAGGGATTGTGTAAATGTGTGCATGTTGTTCTGTTGGGCCCCTGCAGAATTGTTGTTGTTATTCTTACCACCAAAGCCAAGAGCAGATAGCCTGTCAAAACAAGCGCTCCAACTTCTGACCGATGGGGAGAGCTTTCTGAACGGATGCAGTTGGGTTGCTTGTTATTATCCTCTGTGGAATGCCTGCAAATAAAATTTTTGTTTTTGGAAAGTGGATCGCAGGGAAGTGAAAGACCATGGCAGATTATAGCACACGCTTTCAGTGTTCAGCTTTATCAACCAATATATTTATGATATATTTAAGAGATGGCATACTGCAAGTGCACATTTCCATGTGGTGCCCACTGTTGCGAACAGAGAAAGAGTCATTAACCAGCTTTACTCAGAACCAGGTGGGTTTGTGCTCTGATCAAAGTCACAGGAGGGGCCGACAGGGGAGGACAGCAGCATGGTGGTGGTACAGGGCTCCTCATTTAACATTCAGGATAGCTGCCATGCATTTATAAAGCTTTGATTAACAGCTGGGGCACCTTGGCACCGTCATTAGCCCCTCAAGGTGTGGAAATGTTTTGTAGTTTCTTCTGCCAAATGCAATGAGGTGCCTGCTTTTGAAGTTCTAATCATACAAGCATCTGTTCAGGTTTTATTTATTGGCTTTATTTAAATCACTAGTTCATCTGCAGGTTTCCAGCTTTGGAAAATGAGTATGAGAAAGTTTTGCATGACCCATATAGTTAAGTTCTGATCATAGACTGTGCATAAAAGATGGACTTAGCCACTGTGATGTCACTCATTGGTTACTGAGATCCTGTTGTGAAGTGTCCGTCTTAATTTTTTCGCCATCGTTAACTTCGTGTTTTGAAAATGGACGTCTCAAACGAGCATCGGATCTGGCTGAGAAATAGAGTAGCACTACACAGAGGTGACTCGCAAACACAAGGTTGCCACAGGTTCACCAAGGTTGAAACAAACCACCTCTCCATCCATCCATCCATTTTCTGTTGCTTATCTGGGTCCAGGTCGTGGGGGAAGTAGTCTTAGCAGAGATGCCCAGACTTCCCTTTCACAAGCCACCTCCTCCAGCTCTTCCAAGGGGGGCAATCAGGCATTACCAAGCCAGCTGAGAACTATAATCTCTCCAGCACCCTGGGTCTGACCCGGGGGCCTCTTCCCAGTAGAACATGCCCAAAACACCTCACCTAGGATGCACGCAGGAGGCATCGTGCTCAGATGCCCGAATCACCTCAACTGGCTACTTTCGATGTGGAGGAGTAGTGGCTCTAA
The DNA here is from genome assembly GCA_015106735.1 of Paratilapia polleni. NCBI lineage: Eukaryota > Metazoa > Chordata > Actinopteri > Cichliformes > Cichlidae > Paratilapia > Paratilapia polleni. The sequence goes on along the minus strand of VUQI01063230.1, from coordinate 16,883 downwards.
ACGGTTTACTGAGGTCATAGATCGAGGGAGTTGAGTGAGAAATTTCAAAAGATTTGACCTCCACAAGCTGGATTCTGATGAAATTGAACATTCAAACCCCAAACATAATGGCCTTATGGCACTGTAACAGAAGACTGTGTATTGATGTATCTCTGTCTGTTTTTCTTTGCGAGATACTCGTTCCATATTTTTGTTGAATTTTATTCTTTTTTTTTTCCAGTAAATTTATTGTAATTGAACATGAACATCCAAATACAGCCAATATAACCTGGCTGAATAGACTAAACAAACATAGAGATCAAGGCCTGTATATTCAAAAGGAAAGTATGGCTATGCAGGGAGAGTAATAAAAGATATTACAAGAGACTGGACATGATATGAGATCCCTGGACGAAGCACTGATAGCTTCAGCAGCAGCATTTGCACGTGCAGCGGAGCAGTCCAAATACTGGATAAGATGCAGTTATTCCAGAAAATAGTGCCTGTTGGATGATATTTCTGTGTGTACGATGTGTGTAAAAGAGAATACAGTTTTCCTGTATATAAAAAAAATCACCAGCTCCACATATGGGCTGCTCATCTCTCTCTTCCTTCCTGCCAAAGTTTGAGGCGTTTTTGGAGCGGAGATGGAATCGCTGCTCTTACAACTAATCCCTCGAGGCCTGTTGGTCCCTTCACTATCACCGCTGCTTTGACAGATAGCACTGGCCCTAAACCAGATATACTTTAACTGTCTCACTTCTGCCTGCTTATTATCTCTTCTTTGGAGCTGCGCCGGCATTGAAGGGTCTGCCAGAGTGTAATTGAATAAATGCACAGGGTGTACAACACAGAGAAGCCTCAAGCTGACGTATAGCTGTTCAGGGTTTCTCCAAAGCTTGTGAAGCATGAGATGAGTTGCTTCAGTAGATTATGTGACACTATAAATTCCCACCCCACTGCTTTTGTCCGTACTTATTTACGACGTCTAGTACTGTTGTAGCGTCCAGAGTTCCAGCCCCAGGCGGTTTCGCCTTTTCAATGCTAATCGCTGTTCAAGTTCAAGAGTTTACTGAAATAAAATGACATTTTTAATAGAGCTATTGTAAATTTCTTTGTATTTAGATGCAGCACAGTTAAGACTGTAAGTAGAATGATCTCATCTCAGTGTTTTATGTAGGTTATTACATGGATTAAGAAAGAACAACATTTTAAAAATTTAAGATAAACTTAGATTTGCCCAGACTTTTACAGCTTGTTGGCTTAGTCTCAAACATGTGTTAATCTTTGAAGCTTAAATTCCAGTTTTTTAATCTTTCTTTCTTTCCCCCTTTGTTATTAGAGGATGACTGCTTTATTATTATAATTTTTTCCCATGCTATATCAGGGGAAATATATTTTCATGAGCAAAAACAGCTGCAGTTTATATCGGTTATGACTATATTATCAACCAGAATTGCATTTTATACCTGTCCACCTACAAACAAGTGCTTTATTTAGCAGCTGTTGATTAACAGCACATGTTCCTGTTCATAAAATACCATTTTGCATCATTATCTGCTGCTCTCTCTGCTGTATGCCTTGAGTGATAAGATGCATGCTGAGAGTTACTGTAAAGGGCAGCGCCTTCCCACACGCTGGCTCCTGTGGTTGCCTTTATGTTAATACTCTGACCTAAACTATGTGGAGGGTATTTGGGAGGGTATTATTAGTGGGTATGCATGCGTATGCTCCGTTTGGTGGCATCTCCACAGTCGCTAACACCAGCCACTGACTCGAGGCTAACGCAGAAACCGCTGTGGCCCAACACCACTTTGAGCAGACGGCTAATAAAATGCATAAAGAATACAGCTAAGAGTACTCACTTAATGCATCAGTTTTTTAAATTCGTTTTGACATTAAGAGTCTTGAAATGTTAACACTTGGATTCAAACAACACCGTGCTGACACCTGGCAGGAGCCAAGGAGGGCCGTGAATGGTGGCAGCCTGACAGGGTGCACTGACAGCTGGGAGTGGGCGTAGCCAGCCTCTCCGGACTGAGAACCAGAGCAGCAGCTGGATCTTTGAGAATCAGAGAAAGTAACCTCTCCCTCTCATCTATTCTCTCTCCATCCTCCTTTTCTTCCCCTCGCTCCACGGGCTCTGTAATTACACCACTCCTGCCAGAGCTGCTTGAAGTTTAGCCAGTTAGACAATAAAGACCAGAGCTTTCTCTCCTGCTCCTCGGCAGTCACACCCTTGCGTGTCTCCTCTCTCTTCACCTCTCGTATTTTACAGTCTGTCATGTTTAGTTCTTATGTCCTGTTTGTATTCAGAATACAGAAGAGGCTCCTCTTAACACAGTTTCTTTGTTTCCGTTCCATTTTTTTAAAAATTCTTTATGATATGCCCATGACCTTTCTGGCTTTTAGTAAGTCGGTAAGTGGATATCTGTCCTACTGACTTCATCTTGGCTCATTCTGCTCCTTTTATTCTTTTATTTCCTCTCTACCTTGTTGCTCCAACTGCTTTTTCTTTTTATCCACTCTCCACTTACAACATAACAAGACCCTTTCAGCTTGGCCTCCATAGCAAAGCGAGCAGATGGTCCGTGTTGGATTTTTGTTCTTTACTCTCGAGAAAATAAAGATATGTTTCTCTAACTTTAATGTCCTGTCTAATTGTATGTGGTGGATTGTAAACGGTGGCTAAAGTTAGTTTGTGAACTGGAGCTGGTGTCTGGGGCGGACACAGCAACTCGGTCTGCGTTGCCCACTGTTCTCTGGTGGTTTTAGACCACTGGCAAGCAGCTGCATAGTCTGCAGGAGAAATAATTATGATTGTAGAGCTTTCTCCTTTTTTTTTTTGTCCCTTCTCCTCATCCTGCTCTTGTTGCCTGTCCTGCTGATGTAGGTTTTTAGGAACCCTCGAATTGAGGGCTGTTGTTAGTGGTCTTGTGTGACGTTCTTCGTTATTCAATTTAGTCATGTGACTAAAGCTGCAGCTATATTGGTCGCATGCTGGCATGTACGGCAATGCGTGGGACGTGTGTACTTGAATGGTAAACCTTTACAACATATACAGTAACAGCATGACTTCATTAACTGAGGCTCAAGTTTGTCTCACTTGTCAACTTAAATTTCTTGGTCTATAAGTGTGACATTCTGGGAAATCAACTTTCTTGGAGAGAGTTAGATGAGAAGTCTGATACCACTGTCCCATCTGCTGGTTTAATAAGAAAGTAGCTTAGCTTAGCGCTGAGACAAGATCAGGGGGATACTACTCTCTTGGCTCTATCTAGAGGCAAAAAAAATCACCCATGACCACCTCTAAAGCTCATTTACGTTGGTAAAAGCAACGTGTTGTTATAATGGGAGCTGTGTTCCAGACTCTTGGCCAGGCACAGCTACCGTGTCACAAGATTATAAGACCGGAGCAAGGCAGTTTTCTGGTCCAAAAAAACATTCAGGTACATATAATGCTCAGCCAGAACATTAAAACCAGCTCCCTAATATTTTGTAGGTCTACCGCATGATGCTAAAACACCTGTGACCTTCTGCTGCTTGTTAACACAAATATCTAACCAGCCAATCACATGGCAGCAATTCAATGCATTTAGACACGTGGATCTCGTAGAGGCAAAAGTAACTCAAATAACCACTCGTTACAACCAAGGGATGCAGAAGAGCATCTCTGAATGCACAGCATGAACCTTGAAGCAGATGGACTACAGCACCTGAAGACCACACCGAGTGCCACTCCTGTCAGCTAAGAACAGGAAACTGAGGCTACTGTTCACACGGGCTCACCAAAGTTGGACAATAAGTGACTGGAAAAACGTTTCCTGGTCTGATGAGTCTCGATTTCTGCTTTAACATTCAGATGGTAGGGTCAGAATTTGGCATTAACAACATGAAAGCATGGATCCATCCTGCCTTGTATCAACAGTTCAGGCTGCTGGTGGTGTAGTAGTTGATATTTTCTTGGCACATTTTGGGCCCCTTAGTACCAACTGAGCATCATTTAAACACCACAGCCTACCTGAGTATTGTTGCTGACCATGTCCATCCCTTTATGACCACAGTGTACCCATCTTCTGATGGCTGCTTCCAGCAGGATAACGCACCATGTCACAAAGCTCAAATCATCTCAAACTGGTTTCTTGAACATGACATTGAGTTCACTGTACTCAAATGGCCTCCACAGTCACCAGATCTCAATCCAGTAGAGCACCTTTGGGATGTGGTGGAACAGGAGATTCAGAGCATGGATGTGCAGCTGAGAAATCTGCAGCAACTGTGTGATGCGATCATGTGTACCTAGTAAAGTGTCTGGTGCTTGTATATCGAGATGGACATGGGACCTCTTGGGATCTCCTGTGTTGGTTGGCACTAGCATCCTTTTCGTCTTGTGGCCTGTGGGCTGGACCCTCCATGCATCGGACTTGTTCCACTGCATTCAGAAGATGCACAATCAGTTTGTGATCATGGCAATTTGGAGGGCGGTTCAACACATTAAACTTTTTATTATGTTCCTTGAATCATTTGTAAACAATTTGCAGGACCCACGGTCCATCTGGGAGGATCCGCTGTCAGTGAGTGACACTGACATGAGCGTATGTATCAAATTAACATCCACATGAATGCCAGGAACAAATGTTTCCCAGCAGAGCACCACATTTTGTTGAGATGATGAATGTTATTTACTTGGCTGGTCAGTGGTTTTTGGTTGAGTTTTACTTTACAATTTAACTGATTGTTTAGGAAGAAAATTGAGCCAAGTTCATCTTTGTTTAATCATGTAATTTATGTCTTTTTCTCTAACAGCAAATCCTTCGTCACTCCCGTAGTAATGCCACCAAGGTGATTTTCCTCATCACTGACGGCTACTCTAACGGTGGAGACCCTCGGCCCGTGGCGGCAGCACTGAGAGAACGTGGCGTTGAGATCTTCACTTTGGGCATCTGGCAGGGTAACATCAGGGAGCTCCACGACATGGCCTCTTTCCCTAAGGACCAACACTGCTACCTGGTGCACAACTTCGCCGAGTTTGAGGCCCTGGCTCGTCGCGCTTTGCATGAAGGTAAGAAGGACAGAGGAAGATTACCTCAGCTGATATGCTACTTCTTTTCTGATTATACTGCAACTTTTGAGAGTCAGAATCTCAAATTTCCAAAGATTATTCAAAGAAACATCTGTGATCTCATGTCAGAGCTTTAAAGATATATCAGATCTTGCCTCTTTCCCTCTTACCCCGTTTGGTTTTCCAAGGGTGAGTTACATCAGACTTGATGTTTTGCTCAGTAAAAGTTGAGGCTACCCCGGCCTCTTTGAAGCCTGAGTGCTCCCATCATCACCATTTGACCTGCAGCAATATTTCTTTAATGATGCTTTCACCCCGTTAAGATTCCTTCCTTACTTGAAAGGAAGCAGATAGTATTTTACATTAAATCTGACAACGTACATTTCACATGGTAGCTTCTGTTTTGTGCTGCCAGCACCCATTAACTCTCATTTCTAAACAGATTGGATGCAGCAAAGCTCTTTTCCCACACTTGACTGGGGACTTCCCACTGTTTAGTGAAATAGCGATTCAGTCATGGTTTTAAAACTTAAAATCTCACCATAAAATATCACAGTTGAGTGCAGCGCTGAGTGACGAGAAAGCTGTAAATCATGCACATGCTCATGCGGGCTCTATACGACCATGTTCGGATACACAGTGAAATTCCAGCTGCAGTAGCAGAGGCTAGTTAGACAGAATAAGGCTATGAGAGTGAAAGCCAACCCACACCATACTATCAGCTCAGCCTCCGGTCTGTCTCTCACACTCTGTCTGACCAGAACCTCTGCCAGCAGCAGCCTCAAAGCACAAAGACAGGTTTTCAGACATGGAGCCACATGTTGAACTCTTGCTTGCCAGTAGTTGAGACATTGTGGCCCTGTCAGCCATCCAGCAGCTGCAATAAAAAAACAAATAAGAAGGCAGGTTAATTTCTAGAAGTAAAATTAAATTTAACATTTAGCCTTGGTCACACCATCAAAGACAGTTCTTTTTTTTTTCCCTCAGCTCAACTCCACATTACAGTTCCCTACACATGCAGTAATGTCCCATTTCATTTTTGGACTTTCATTTGTGAATTCCGGTATAGTTTATACAATGATTTGGCTGGCTTTGAAAGTTGGTTGTACCTTTGTGGCTCACAAGTGGTGCCTATTTTGATTCATTCTGTCTGCATTTCTGTGGTTAAAATGTCTGTTTGTCAAACAGATGTGTTGTAACTTGCAAAAAATAAAGCTTTTTTTTTTGCAGTTGCTGCTAAGCATGTTTATCTTTACGACTTGATATGAAAGTAAAGTTGTTGAAGGTGAAATGGTGCCAGAACCCCCCACTTTTCACATATTTGGTTGTCTACACCAGTAGCCCTGTCAGACTTCCAAAATGATGGTGTTTAACCCTGCAGTTAACTTGACACTTTAAACTGTCTTATTCTCAGGCAGCGTAATTGAAACCTGTGCTTCTCTGTGTTTGTTTCCCTCCCTCAGACCTCCCTACGGGCAGCTACATCCAGGAGGATCTGTCACGCTGCTCTTCCCTGTGTGAAGCAGGCAAGGATTGCTGTGACCTGATGGCCAGCTGTAAGTGCGGCACACACACCGGGCAGTACGACTGCATCTGTGAGAAGGGATACTATGGCAAGGGTCTGCAGCATGAGTGCGCAGGTAGGATATATTACATACTCATCAGCTTATTATTGGTTATAGATAATGTCAGAAAGCTGTGATGATATATAAATTATCTGGAATGTCTTGTGAAGTTTTCATCTGTAAATTAGTCGTGTTACCAGTAATTTTGTGTCAAACACTAATGCAGACTGATCTGGTGCAGCAAATGTGAGATTAACTGTGACCTAAGCAGCTGGATATTTATATATTAATGTATTTTTCTCTCTGTAAACCTGTGGAGCTATTTGTGCAAAGATTATGTTGTGCAGTTTGTAAAATAACACCTAAGATTAAAGTTTAAAGCTTTACTGTACTGAAACAAAGTCTTTGAGCTTTAGAAATTGACATTTGGAGCTCTTTTTAGCCCCCCCACATTACGACCGTGGCCTCAGGTTGCTCCTGAGCTCACTAGGGGTGGATGTTAAATAAGCAGCCTGTCTACTTAACGCGGTGTAAGATTTCCACAGGACAGATCGCTATCACCAAACCCAGTTATGTGACATAAAGGTGGAGAACTTAGTAATGTTTGTGTGTTCTCAGGACCCCAATTATCCTTCCCTCACCTTTGACTCTCTGACTCCCAGGAGGATTCAACCACTACTGCTCCCCACCTTCAGTTTCCTCCTTTAAATCACATCTTATACATGAATTTGTTTGGTCTCAGAATGCACCAGATATGCTGCTGACATTTTAAAATGAACTGCCTTTTTGTGTGTCTCTCATTGCGTCAACTCCCACTCATGTTTCCATTTGAAAACTTTAAAAAAGAAATCGGTTTCATCTGTTGCCAGAGTGCTCTGCCTTTTACCCTCATGTTTCTTACTATTGGTTATTATAAAGTTGGGCCTCTGGGATGTATTATTTACACTCATGTCTTTTTAGATGATAGCATCGTTGAAAGTTGCACTAGTGTGTGTGTGTGTGTGTGTGTGTGTAACCACTGCCAGTTAATTGCAGATGCAACCACAGACATGTCTATGCATAAATTAATGAAGTGTGAATGCACAAATTGATCTAACTATTGGATTTGATCTATAAGATCCATAAGTTATGTTCACTTAAAAGCTGTCATAATATAAGATGCCATGATATCATTTTAAAATATTAAACTCAACTTGTATAGATGACCAGTTGTAAACAGGTTAAAGTGCACAGTTGAACTGGTGAAATATGTGATGTTGGAAACCTTTCTCTTTTTGTCTTTTGTTCTTCTGAACACAAACATTTACCTTCCCTATCACCCTTCTTGGAATTTCTCAGAACTCCCTTCCAATCTCCTAATATATTTTTAGGAAATATGATTTGATCCACCCCGTGTTGTGTTAATCTCAGAAGAACAGCATGAAAACAAAGGAGTCTTTGTGACTTCAGTTACAATTCAGGGACGTGTAATATTTCTCTTTTGGGTTTTCACACTACACATTACACTCAAAGAATCCTGAACTGAACAGCAAAGACGGTGGCAGTATCATTTCCAAGAGAAAAAAAAAACGTCTTAAAACCTTATTTTGGGGCAAAGTCAGCAAACCTTTTCTGCAGATTTTATCAGTTTTTAGGTCCTGGAGACTGTTAGAATTAAAGTTAACACAGAGTCTTAAAATAAAGATGGCCAAAGTGTCTAAAGACTAGTTTCTGGAAGGACTTTGACAGCATCAGTTAGTTGGACGACACTCTGGGAATCTATCAGCTTTTCTGCTGACTTGGCTTCTGAGGACAAAGGGCAAATTTTGGAGGCTTCCAGTGTAGCCAGCAGATATCCAGATAGCTGACATTGTATGTCCAGTTCAATACTTCCTGTTTGTTGGATTGATTTACGAATGCTGATAAATTTAAAAAGACCATAGAAAGCTAAATTGCCATCAGACGATCCAATGATAGACAATAGTTCTACATTTCAGCAAATGCAATCCCCATTTCGCTCTCTGCTTGGACTTTTTGCCTGCATGCAACCAGAGACTGCTGATGTGATTGGTCAGTAGGAGTTGGATTACAGGTGAAAATCAGATTCTGCTTATTCATATGCAGATTTCTGTTAAGATCAGTGGGATGACTCTTAAAGTAAGAAATATTTGAAATGATCTCTTATATTCGATTATCAGATTGAAAGAGATTTATCCCTAATGATTCCCAGACGTAAATATTGGACATATCCTTGCTGAACAGAAATGCTGAGGCAGCAGCTCCTCTGTATGTGTCGAAACCCTTAAATCAGCTTTTAATTCCTGGAACAAGCCCCACTGCAGAATTGATAAACCTTTGTGGCAGTTCATTAATTTTCTTTTGCTTAAAATCAGCCCAACACTGCAGACAATCAAGGTAAAACACTTGCCAGCAGCTTGTGTAATGACACATTAATTTGTCTTCCATATGTCCATTTTCTGGTCTGTTAAATCTCCAAGTTACACTGTGCAATGTTGCAATTTGACACAGGCAGTCTCTGCATAAGGTGAAGGGTTGATACATAATTATTTTTTTTTTTTACTGAATATGCAATCACCAAAATCACAGAGGGTCTTTCAGAGTGGAATTGTTGGAGAGCAGCTAAAAGATAAAGTGGCTTTGTTAAAGCTCGGTCATTTAGGCAGCTCACCCTTCTTACAGGGAAGACAGGTGGGAGGGATTGAGAAGAAAATCAACCCTGAGTGCACTGCCTAGGGGCAACAATAACAGAAATCTGGATAACAATCACCTCTAATAATGGGAAACAATGGGCGGTAATCCCTGCTGGGTTCACCCTCTGGGTCTCTATACCCACATGTTTTCAATCCAGCATTTGATAACATGCAGGGAAGCAGGAATGGGAGAAATTTCAGCAACAGAGACGTTTAAATAATTCAGAAAGTCAGTAAGAGAAAGTGAGAGGGAGTAAGAAAGAATTCCAAAGTAAAGGGCATCAGGGTCATCGTGCCAAAACACACGCCTCCCTAATTCTCATCAGATGTTGTCGAGACTGGAGCCCCCACTCTGCTTATTAATGCGTTTTAATGGTTTAATTAATAGCAGGGAGCAGACTTAAGAGTTGGCTCAGCCGGCGTGAGGAAGGAAGGACACAGCGAGGCGCTGAAACCGCAACTGAGGACCGCTTCCTCCGTCTGTCTCCGACCCACTCATGTAGTACGCTCTCATGGAGGAGGAGTGGGTTATTTTGTTGCGGACACTCGATTGTCTGAGAGTCATCATTCTCATGCTGCAGAGCTGACATATACCCACAGAAATATGTGTCACTGCAGTGGCTGCCTTGGGGACGTTGGCAAGCTGAGGCACTGTTAGCTGCGTGAGTCTTGGTTTTGTTAACTGGTACGAAACAGCCTCATATGTTTTTGAACACTACATTTATTGAAGGTTTTATATTTTCTAATGACTTACAAGGCTTTTTTTGATGTAGCAGTGGCTCCAGCACCAATTAGATTTGCAGTGAGGGAAGTACGTAACCAAGAAACATGCAAATAAACTCGACAAGCTCCTGCTGTTCGTAGAAACAGCATCTCCCTCTTTAACATTTTGTTGCTTTAACCTTAATGGTTTTGGCTGAACTGTAGGTGTTGTGTGAATTGCGGCTACATTGTGTGCGTCAGCCATGCCAGGTCTCTTGAGTGACAGACAGATGCAGCTATACACTGCAGTGCCCCTGCCAGAGTTGGATGCTGCTCCGGTTTGCTCGATACTCAGTGTGGCCTCAGGTTGGGTTTGATGTATGGATTATGAGTTTGCAAAGGTTTTATGCTTTTTAGACTTTGTTTTCTCACCTTTTAACGGTCTTTGACACATCTGAAAATAATATGGCCATTCTGTAGGCCTGTCAGTGGATTATTATTATCATTGGCTGAAGGGCTCTGTTGGAAACCCCATCCAAATCCCTACAGCGCACAGCAGTGTTGTTTATGAATCTGTCGACAGCCAAGTGAAACAGCCTCTTCCACATAACATGACAGGAATCTCAGCAGATAGAAACAGATGATGAACCCAGTTCCTGCACAGTTTGGTTTACTCTGCCAGGCCAAACAGGACATTGTTGCCTCTCCTTCAAATACCAATCGCAACCCTTCGGTATCACTATCACTGAGGATCACCAGAGGAATGGGGACGCGGATAAATGGAGTAAGAGGCTGAGGCGGGTGCAGAAGGGTAACATGTTTTCCTCCTGTCACACATTCTGGCTTATCAGCCTTTTCTGTAGCCCGAGAGAATGACAGGAGCTCTGGACTGTGTTAATGTGGTGTCAGCACAGGCTTTGTTCTGCTCTGGACGGCTCTGCTGGAGATGAATGGAGAAGAGGGAGAATGAGCAGAAGATGCCATGAAAGCGTAGAGGAAACAAAACAAAGGAAAACCAAAAGAAGTTATAACAGAAAGAAATTGAAAATAATTGCAGGCTGATCCGTGGGTATGAACTGCATGATTGAATTATAGTGTGAAATCTTCCATTTCACTGTTGTCCAAATCAAACATAATACGCCTTTTGTATGATAGCTATTCGTACTCTAGGTTTAATTCTGTGTCATGAGTTTTATCTTTTGCTTTACTGCCAAAATAAATGAAAAATGCAGTCCATGATTTGCCTGCATTGACATTGCAGTCTCATCTATCAGATGCCACTGGCGTCACAGGGATATGCATAATGTGTACTTTGGCATCAGTGTCTTAACACAGCAGCCGTAGCAATAGTACGTGCAGAGAGAGAACAGTACAGAGCAATGTGTCATCTCCTGTTTCGGAGTTTGGTATTTTGCGCTCTGTTTAGCTCTGTTGGTACTACCTAATTTGTCTCGTTTTCACTCACTTTCTGCTTTTCATTTTAATTCCATGGTCAGATTTAGGCCTTAAAACTGCTTGGTTAGGAAAAGGGCACAGTTTTGGTTAAAATACAACCCCTCACGACATTACTTACGACTTTACATGTTGAAAAATGACCCTTACCCGGTGCATAAAAAAGCTATAAAAAAAAATACTAAGTGGACTTTAGTTTAAGATTTATGTTTGTCAAACAATTTTAAAGGTCAAGAATGAACTTCCAGAGGTCAGTCTTTTGTTTATTTTTCCTTTTTTTATGGCAACAACAATCAAGACCAGAAGTCTCTTACATTTTTCTCTGAGTGGATTAAGTTACCCTGAATATTTATTTATTGATGGATGTTTGTGATTTGGAAATGAGGAAATATTTTTTAGGCGGCTTACCCTTTTTAAGACAATTATCAGGCTATAAACTGTCGACTGGAATGCATTGAGTGTAGCAAAACATTTCTGCTGAGCTGATACCACAAGAATTGCACAATGTTTACAGAATTAAGTTCACAAAAGCCTCTTGATCCCAGAGGGAGACGCGTGGCAGCAGTGAGCTTCTACTCGACCCTAAACATCCATTTCTTTGCGCATGGGCTGTCTGTTGTCTGAGACGAGCAGTGTTCACTACATCTGCTCTGTAAATATTTGTGTGAATGACCGAGAGTTTCCTGGAGGTGAAGCCTTGAGGCAGACATAAATCGAACAGAGGAATTAAAATGACGAGAGAGGTGGGATTTGCTAAATGTTAAGGAGGACTCTAGTAAGTGTTGAAATGGCAGGGATGCCGAAATCTCTTGGCTTTGCTGCTTTATGGCAATAATTTTTCTTTTTTGGCCTCCACTTCTTGCAGAGGTCTCCGTGATGAATAGTCAAAAAAAAAAAAAAAAAAAAAAAACACCAGGCAA
>VUQI01063229.1:16642-31446 GCA_015106735.1 Paratilapia polleni | reverse complement strand
GTAATGCCACTGTGTGGGCTCTGGAGGTTAACAGCTCGGTCAAAGAAATTCACACCGTATCTCTTTAAAATCCAGCAGCATAATGTTGAAATGGGTATCTCTACATTTTAAATAAAAGTTATATATGAATCGGTGCTGATTTTATATATGTGCTTTTGGTTTTCTTATTTTCAACTTTTCAACCTTCAGTCACAAAGTGAGAAATGTGTAAGTAAAACTTAAAAAAAAAAAAAAATGAAAGCATGTAAAGCCATGCATCAAGGAAGATTTTTAAATTTGTATTTTTATGTTTTGTTCTTTTATTTTTCTCTTTGTCTTGATAATGTCTTCGGGTTTCTACCTTTTTTCCTACATGTAAATTAGTTTGGATAAAACTAATGAAAAGACTTGTGAAATTCAGCTTTAAGGTTTTCTCAACATAAAAAAAAAAAGTCCTGTCACAAAATACTTCTAGATTTCAAATGTTAAAACTGTAAGGTAGTCATTCAGACAATACTGAAGATGAAAGTTATTCAGCAGCGCTGTGGCAGCTAGACAAAGCTTAGATTTTGACATGTATTTGTCACACAAGTTTTAATGAAATGTTTTGTCTACTGAGGTTTTTATTTTGTAGTCATTCCATGCTTAAGCCTTAAACATGCTTGTGAAGGTCACATTTTCTCACAGTAATCTTCCATGTCAGAGGATCAGTCATGTTTAAAGGTGGATAATTGGCTTCTTAGAACACGAAATATGAGGTGGTCAGATGTAATGTGATAAAGTAGATAAACAGCCTATATGTGTTTTGCCTAATTATTTTATGTAAGTAAAAAGAAAAATTCTTTTAAGGAAAAAAAGTACTGTTTATTGTTTGTTACTTACCACTACATCGGTATAAATTCTTATTAGATCATGTGTATATATACAAAATTTTATTTCTTTCCTTCCTTTTGGCCATGTCTGTGTTTTATTTTGTCTGCACTCTTGCCTACACTCTGAGTTGTTGTCTGTTATCCCATCCTCTTTCAGTCACTCTGTTTTCTGATTTGTACTTGTCTGGAGACAGTAACTTTTGAATAAAAATCAACACATTTCATCTGTGGTACTTTTTACTTTTGACCACAACAAACATGCATGCAAATAATATAGCTATGATTAACCAGGCTGCACAAAATGTCTTAAGATCTCGTTAATTTTTCTTTGCAGAGCTTAAATATATCGTAGTTTGGTGATTCCTGGGGTTACTTATTCAGTGACCAGGGCATAAGTGGGGAAAAAGTGTATATTAATGTATACGAAGTATGAAATGGCAGTCAAAATTTATACTTAAAAAAAATGTTAAAAAGTGAAAAACTGGATAAAATGGCATGCTAGGGTACTGCTAAGAGCAATATCCCAATAGTGTGGATAAATGAAATTGTTAGCTAAACTGTAAATTTCAGTAGCTAGCTAATAACTAAATAACAGGTAGATTTAGGTAAAAGTATGGCTAGGAGTTAAACTGTTAGCTAACAGTGTGTATTAAAAGTTAAAGCGGCATAATTCCATTATTGGATAAAAAAAACTTTAAATTGTTTAGTAAAAGTACAAATAAAATTGTTAGCTACACATAATGGACAAAAAGGTGAACTTTGTAACTAGTGACTGGTAAACTGATTTGTGTTGAAAAAGTGGGTGAATGCTTGAAATAACTTACTTTCAGTGTTTGAATTTATGTTATACAGCTAAAACACAAACTATTATTGACAAATTGTAACATGAACACTTTCCAAATTCAGTTAAAAATGGGTTCTGAACACATTTGAACATTTAATGTGTTTTAGTTTGTTTAGGGGTATGTCAGGTAAAAACAAAGGTTGGGAACAACTGGTCTTGTTAAGTTATTCACTTTCATGGCACATGGGGGCAGTGTAGTCCAAAGCAGCCCTCCAATCTCCACACAAGGGTGTTATTGCTGTACATTTTCTGACTCTGTTATAATAAAAGTGAAAGATATATATTTATATATGTCATTGACAATCACAGTGCACATGTCTTGCGACATGTGACAGCGTTTACCTTTGTGTTGACTATCAAAAGGGGCCTGTTTTAGCAAGAGTTGTCTTGTTGTGGAGACAAAGAGTGCCACAGTTGTTCCACTGATAAAAGTGAGGACGTGTGGTAGCAGAAAAAGGATGAAAGCAACTGAGACTTCTGTGTTAAGTGCATGATTAATAAAGAGGAGCTCAGATCAATGCGGGTGTACCAGAATAGGACCTGGCAGTGAGCTCCCTTCATGTCCAGCTTGTAATACATGAAGAGGTTCATCTATCACTACGTCTGCTTGTCACACGTCGGCTATCAGAATACTGCGCAGAGAAGCAGTTCCCTCTGCAGCCCTGTGTAATTGTCATCTGAGCTGTCAGCCTTTCTTTGTAACATGCTGTTAGTGGTGTTCATGCAGAAAAAGACCAAAGAGGAATTTTAGATTGGTGTGTAGCTGTTGTCAAACCAGTTGTCAAAGTTATTTCCACATCTCACGCTTCCATGCCAAAACGATTATCTTCCCTCTGCTTTTCTTTCTGTAGCCTTTTTTTTTTTCTTTTTTTCCCACAGCAGTGCATCTGCTTGGGCTGACTTGGGGTTAAGAGTTGTGTTGCTGGGGTCAGGGTTGCTGATTTTAAATCAAAGCCTCAGTTGAGCTTTCTGCTTGTATTTACTTCTGATAACCCAAAGGCCTCAGCATACACTATCAGTTGAGCTGGTGTTAAAACCTCAGAGGGTCAAGGAGGACTGATTCACACATACATGTGAGTTCACTGTGGAAACTTGTCTAAGGGGATCTGAACAGTATTTAATGGCCATTCAAAATATGTTTGCGCTACACTAATTGCTGCACTTTCTTCTGATTGATCACAAGCCCCTCCAGAAGAGCTGTTGCACACGGAGGATGAGGCTTTTCCAGTATTCTGCAAGAAGATAAACCCACAGAATTTTAATTCCATGGATAAATCATTAATGAGAACACTGGTTGTAATCTCCTCAGCTTGTAAGGGCAGAGGAAAGCAGCTGACCCTGGAAAATCATTTACCAGGGCCGGCCTCAGATTAGGCACACGGCCTCATTCGCTCAGACAGGCCAACGGCGCTTCAATGTCCAGACTCATCTTCTAGCGCCCCATTCATTCCAAACCATATCATTCCAACAATGTGCCGTGCATCCAATAAAATATCTTGTAACCAAATAAAGGAAAAGAATCTCTCCTGGGTTAAGAGGAGACGCTCTGTGGGCTGTAACTGAGATGTCAAGGTGAATGTGAAATGAGAAGTAGGATCAATGCCCTTCATTATGATGAGCAGGTTTCATGAGACAAGCCAGAACAGGTCAGAGATTCCAGTGAAAAGCTATGAATAGAGCGTCGTGGGAATCCACCTTCTGCCTCCTGTCGGTTTTCTTCATATTGACACACAGGCAGAGCAGCTAAAGGTATGCTGAATGAGTGAACGAGTGACAGGGCTATTGTACTTGGGGGATAGAAGCTGGAGGATTAGTCTCTCTTTGGCACTGATGGTCCAGAGTGTGGAGGGAATCTGTCATCAGTAGAGCTGCAGGTGGTCCAGAGGTCTGAGCAGGGCATTCGACCCCGCGAAGCAAGAAAACAAGACGAGTTTTCAGCTGGGAGCAGGAGGATATTTACCCAGGGTTACCCTGGAATTTGATTCTCTACACCTTCTCTCCTCACTTCACACCATTGTTGTGGAGCCACTTTCACTCATCCCAGTGGGCCTGTGCTCTGCAGTGAGGATAATAAAGGTTTTCCCTGCAGGAAGAGGAAACAAGATTATGCTTTTTCAATGAGAGGGTGTGGGGGACAGAAAAACGCAAGCTAGCGAGGTAGCAATGTGCCACACAAGGCCTACATTTCTCCACTTTCATTTTGAAATCCCTTGAAGCACATTCAAAGGTGACCCGCGGATGACTGAATGGATTTCTGGGCCAAGCCTGCTCTGCTAAATCATGAGTCTCAGTAAAGTTTGGATGAGTGTCTTATAAGGGCGTGATGAGACAGGTCTCATAAAGATGATGAAGAGCTCTGCATGTCACCAGCCCCTGCCAGGAAACCCCAGTGATGAACGAGGGCTGGGACACCTCTGCTAATAAGACTCATCTCTTTAATTGGCTTTATGATACAGCTTTGCAAATGGCCCGGGGTGCGGCTGGAATGTGTGTGTGTGTCTGTGTCTGTGTGTGTGTGTGTGTGTGTGTGTGCAACGTCCACATTTGAACTATGTCCATTTGTGCATGTATGTGGGGGTGTGTTGGGTGTGTGTGCATGCGTGTGTGTTGGTGGGAGGCTCATGAATGTGCCTGTTACAGGCTTTCTCACTTCCCTTCCGTGCGGATAGGAGCGGAGATGATGTAGCGGAGCCTCATTAGAAAGAAAGCACTTCTGCTGCTGGCCAAGATTTAACACCTCACCCAATAATAATTTATTCAATCTATTCTTAAGTATTGCAGGCACTGGTAGATAGGGGTTAGGTTATGTAAGAGTGCGACAGTGCGTAGTTTGAATGTGATATGATGATAATTATAAATCCAAGGAAGACGACAGATGGTGAGGCACTTTAAAGGTTCAGCCAGTATAAGTATTACTACTCTGCTGCTGCCAGATCAGTCCCTGGGAGAGCAAAGGGGGGGAAAGGGAAAAAAATTAGAGGTAGTCAAAGACAAGAAGAGAGAGTGCAGACACCCTGAGAGAGAGCTGGTCCTTGTTAGCATGCTATTCATCAGCCTTGCGAGGTCAGGGTTCAGGGAGCCCTGAGGCTTGGTGTGCCACCTCTCACCTCTGACCCTCAGCCAGCACCTGGAGCTGAGGTATTTCCTCCTAACATTTACTTGTAACATTTCATCTCTATTACTGATTCTCAGCCGTGTATGCTGAACAGAACTGCCTCAGATGGTTGTAAATTTGTGTATAGCTCTACCATTCACACGCACAGAGAGAGAAGGGAGTGGCTGATCCAAGGTAAGATGGGAGTAGAGGACACTGAGAGAGGAAGAAATGCAGAGAGAACTGGGAGGTACAGGAGAATTGGTGGAGGAGGCGCAGGACGGAGGGGTCAGGGTCACAGCTGTGATAAAGAGGCCAGAATGAAAGATGTTGTTTCAGTCGGACCGTGAGGAAAATAAACATCCTCCTAAAAATAGTCTGGAGTCCTGTTCATCTGTCCTTGCTGTTACTTTAGCCAGGTGCGAGCAACTTTGCTCTCCATGGCATACCTGGAATCTGGTGACTTCTCTGAAAAAACTAGGGTAATAATGTAAAAAAAAAAATAATAAAATAAAAAGTTCATCCGACAAACAGCATCAGTGATTGCCCCTTCAACAGACAAAACACGCCTGTCCTAACTTCGCATCTGCCCATGCTCACTAAATCTCATAGTTGTACCTTTTAACCCACACTTTTGACCTTCCTTCTCCCCATATATCTTAATTTCTCTTGAAGAATTTCTACTGAGCCGAACAGAGCTGCTTGAAGATCCACCGGAATTATGTTTTGTTTTTTGTTTTTTGACTGGCTGATTGACACCTTGCTGAGATGGAGATACAGACGTCCCCCGCGCCTCCCTCTGTCTATCTTTCATTCTCAGTTTCTTTCTATATTCCCTCTCTTCAACCCCCTGTGCTTCTTCCGGTGCCCCTCCTTCCTTTATTTATGCCTGCAGAGCCACTTTGTTGTGCTTTTAGTGGCTGGGTTTGTAGATGGAGCAGATGCTGGAGCTGATATTCCCTGATCCTGCAGCGAGCCGAGATAAGAGCAGATTTATGCCAGTGTGAGGGAGCATGGGAGTAATTGCTGAGGCTTTGATGATGCGGCTGAGAGCACTTGTGTACCCTCGGCTGCTTACTAACAAGGACATCCTCAGATTTAGGAGTTTGTCTCCCTGGGTTTAAAAGTGGGGTTTTTTTGAGTATATCTTTGTTTGCCAAAGGTGTGTTTGTGCAACGGTGCGTTCTAAGGTGCAATGCTTCCTTTCTTTTCCAAGTGTGAACGTGGGCATGTGCAGAGATGTGTGTACGTTAGCTGTGATTATGCCTGCGTCTTTGCTTTAAAGGCGTGTCGCAATTACAGCATTACGTGTGTGTATGAATGTGTGAGGGGAAGAGAATTATTCACTATAGACTTCCTCCAGGATTTTTATGGCCTCTTTATTTATAGCTGCTCAGCTGAAAACATATGACATAATCGGGATAGCAGATAACATTCTATCTGCAGATAAGGTTATCTCAGAGTGGTTTTCTATGGCGTGTTTGCTCAGAATCAGAATACAACAAGTGCTACTGCTGCATTTAAAAAAAAAAATTAAAAAAAAGCACATTCAGATGATGTTTCCATTACCGGGATTATGAGGCATGCATGCATGCAGGGTTGCTATACTACCTCTTAAAATATAAATACATGATCAAAGTTGCAGCAGCCTACGCAATTACACCGCTACACTGCACCTGCCAGGGGATAAAAGCCACTGATGAGGTTGTTGTGGCTACTTTATTATGTACTCTGATTAGAGGTGGAAGCTAATGCCACTTCAGATGAGCACTGAAGTGAGACGAGTGATATGTTCAGTGTCCCCTGGTGATGATGTCACTAAGGACATGTCAGTGACACCAGGCAGCAACAATGACATGTTGATCTCAGGGGCTTTGGAGCCTGACCTGACACTTGACTGGTGCAAGAGGGTTCAGACAGGACAGATACTTCTGTGAGACATCCAAACGCACACACATGATCGTTAGCATGCCAGAGCGTACAACACACAAATCTTATCTTTCTGCCTGCCCTGGCCCTCACCCTGTAGGGCTTCCTGTTTTTCTGAAGGGGCCCGGAATGGTTCCGACTCTCTGCGGCAGTCGTCGGAGTCGTGTGAGGTTGTTAGGTCTGCCAGAAGCGACACTTTGAGGAGTATCAACTGGGGAGAGGAAGAGGGTTGATAAGTGGAAGATCACTAGTTGCCCTGAGCTGGAGCCAAATAGAATTTAGATGACGCACACCACAAGATCATAACACAGGCCAAAATCAGTAAGGACACAGGGCTCAAATTAGATGCTAAATCCCCGTGTATCATTTAGCAACAATAATTTCTTCAACACGTCAGCTCTGTGGGCTACTTGTTTCAATTCCAATCCCGCCATAGAGAGCCAGCGCTCAGTTCAGAGGGGGAGAGCAATGAGTCAGATCCTCTGCTCCAATTATATCTGCATCCTGCAGTCTGCTCTTTAAAGCACACACACACACATCATCACATAAGACAAAAAGCACACCCAGGCAGAAAGACACACTTTGAAATCCACACTGCACGCATAGCTGCCAAGAAATGCATGTAGCAGTCAGAAAATAACAGACTGCCAAACAGAATCACACACACACACACACACACACACACACACACACACACACACACAAGGAGGGACACACTTGAACAGGAGCTTGTTGACCATCACACAGCCAAGGCACTGCGAAGAAGGGGGTGGGGGAGCGAGCTCACAGAGGTCGCTTTGAAGTTTCTATTCAGGTCTTTGTCCCATTGAGGCTGCTGGCAGTAGACATCTCTACTAGGGCCCCGGCCCCTCCCATCGTCACACCGTCCCCTCACACACACACTCAAAAAAGAAAAGAAGGCACGTCTGCAGGTCCTGTCCATCACACGGGCCTTAATTAGAGTGGATTCGAATGCACCCTTTTGTACCCTACTCACTCTCTTCTCTTTCTTTAACCCCCACTCTCACTCATTTCGCTCTCTTTCACCAGCTCCCACCCTCGCTTTTTTCCCTCCCGTTCCTCCCTCTCTCTGCTAACCCTTTTTCACTTTTGTTGCCTTCCTTTTCTTGGCAGGGAGTGAGGCACCTCTCCAGACGTTTTCTTCTCTGCGCCTTGAGCCCCCTTCTATCGCATCCCCCCACCCCTCCGAGTCTGGAAGCTGAGTGTGACCTAATGTTTGACAGACAAGTAGCCTCGGAGAAAAGACTCATCTATCAGAGGCTCGTAATTCTATTAGAATGGACAGAACACCCCCACAGGCCAGCATTTGGCATATTCTCTCCATCAGTTTAGCTCTTTTCTAAATCCTTCGGGCCATGGGCCTACAAAATGCAGTTTACGCTAACAAATAATCACAGCGAGTTAATAACATATGCGCGCGCGCGCGTGTGAGCGCATGTCTTCACTTTCTACCCATTTTTTTCAATGGGAATTGTCTAGTTCTTTGATATGAAGCATCAAAGGACAATTTTCCTTTTCAAATTCTAATCTCATCCGAGAGGCTGAAAAGGTATAACGCAGGGAACTGCGGCAAGTTAAGATAGGAGGATCACAAGCAGCCACTAATCAGGATTGTTATCAAGATTCCTCGATGTTTATATGTAGACAAAGATGGTTACATGAAATCTGTATTGTCTTGGTTTGTTATCAAGCTATGTAATTACTGCTATGAGAGAAGAGAAGAGAAGAGAAGAGAAGAGAAGAGAAGAGAAGAGGTTTTGCTTACATCTCATACTGGGATGTTAAAATGTGGAGGACATGTTTGGAGCAGATTGTGTGTAATCAGTGCTTTCCTGTCAGTCGTGATGGCTGAGATGACTAAAGGAGAGGAGGTAGATTGAAGCAAGCGCATAAGAAGAGAGGGGAAGAAGACGTCTGGACAGCAATCAAGCATACCACAAACAGGAAATGTAAGTCTGCGGATACCCCAGCTGTTGTGTTTGGCCTCGCTGCTGTTACACTTAAATCAAAGCAGCAGGAATAGCTTATACAACAACCTTCAAGTGTCAGCCTCTGAAAATAGTCTGTTAACATTAACTGAGTTTTCCCACACTTTAAAATGGCTCCGCGTTTGGAGTGGATCCATGTTGTTTGTGTTTATGCCCTTATGTTTCCTTTGGTGGAGACATTACAGTACGCGACATGGACGAGAAACATGTGTCGCTAAGTGATCGCGTGCGTGTGTACGTGTCTCTGTTTGTGAGGATGTATTGTTTCAGTGGTCAATGACTGTTCGATACTGACTGCAGCTGGAACATCACAGTCACATGTTCCTCGTCCTCTCCAGATAACGAGGGTTAACCACTTGACCCCGTGCATGCCAAAGGGGCTCGGCTCATACCTGGATGCACAGCCCCGACTCAAGCCGCATCTCCCACAGCTCTACCGAGGCCACGGGCCATGGAGCCACAACTAAAGGGAAATGTGCCAGATTTCATTAAGGGCAGATTAAAAGCAAGAGGAGGCCGCTTTAACCGTGATTTATTTTCCCTGTGAGGTTGCTGGACGAATTACGAGCCCGCAGTGGCTTCATCCTGGAATCATGATGTCATAGTTTCAGTGTTTGCTAAGTGTAAATATCAGATTGGGAAGGAGCTATGTTGCTCGACAGCAGGGTTCATCTTGGATTCAGAGAGAAGAAAACAAAAGCTACAGCAAATGTCTCACTATTCTCCATTTAAGAGCCGTGAGAAATGACAAGACAGTGAATCGAATATAAATCTGTGAACATTTTAAAAACTGATGAATTGTTCCTGCTTGTCTGCTGTATATTATTATATAGTATTCGTTGCAAGGAAATTGGCAGGATTTGGGGATAGTAATGTCAGGCTGACTGTCAGTCAGTCTCTAAAACGAGTGTGTTGCCTTGAAGGTAGGTATAGACATTCATGGCCCCCAGTGGATGAATGGTGATCACCTGACATTTCCTTTAACACCAGAAGCAGCATCTTTAAGCAAACAGTCTTCAAAGCAATTGGATATACTGCCAGAAAAATTGTTACATGCTCATGTTCCCCAAAGCAGGATAGAAATACTCTAGTAATCCCTTCACGTGTGCCTGTGCCAAAATCCAGTCAAAATTTCAATTAATCCAGTACTTTGGGTTACAACTAAATAACTGCTAAAGTGGTGACATTCTAAGTAACCTCAGCTGCACTTTGTAACACTAAAATTAAGGTGGTGAATAAACATGATGCCTACATAACGTGTGCATGTTCATTATGCGCATGTTAGCATGTTAGTAGGTGTTTTGAAATGTGATTTGGCCATATTCTGACACATTTCATAGAGTAAATGATTACTTGAATAAAACTATTATTACAGTATTGTGCAAAAGAGGTACCCCTCATTTCTTTAAATTTCCTTCCAAGGAGCCAGAGTTTCTTGTAATTTTCTAAAGTGCTCTTGAGCAATAGTTCTCCAGGTTTTCTGAAGGTCTTTCAAAGCTTTTCTTTGGACATTGGCTACTTTTTCCTTCATTTTCAGTCCAGTCCTTGTACTTGACCATTTTCAGAAGAATTCCTTTTGTTTCTCAAGCCACTTAGAACTGACCTATGAATCATTCATGAATAAAAAGGCGCCTAACTCAAGGAATGAACCAGTGTTGTGTCTACACATAACAGACAACTTAGCAAAGAACCAATTTTAAATTGTATCTTTAGACACTTTGTTACTAACAGCTTGTATCAAAAACAAAAAAATTTGTTCCCATTTGCTTTGCTAAATCTATGAAAAATGCCAACGATAACACAGTTTGACAGACATAAAATAGTATTTTTGCACCAATAAGGTGATTCCCAAAGAGCTATTAGCTGAAAAATTGGCATATCTCAGCATGGTGTGCAGTGTGTCCTTAAAAAATTTGAGAAAACTGGACAAGTGGAGGACAAAAGAAGATGTGGCAAGCCTAAAAAACAAACACTATCTACAGCAGATGAACAGTATCTGAAAGTCATGTCCTTAAGAAATAGTAAAAAATCCACCAAAGTCCTGACACAGGACCTGAGAGATGCATCTGGGCCTTCAGTTGATCCATCTACTGTTCACTGAAGCCTCATCAGAAATGGTCTCAGTGGTAGGGTGGCTGTCAAGAAGCCATTCTTAAGGAAAGGAAACCGGGAGAAAAGGCTGAGGTATGCCAAATACAACAAGAACTGGACTGAAAATCAGTGGCAACAGGTCTTATAAAGTGATGAATCCAAATTTGAAAATTTTCCTCGTCAGTATGTACGGAGGAGGTCCAGAGAGAGGTAAAACACGGTGGAGGCACTGCCATGGTTTGGGGCTGCATTTCAGCCAGTAGTGTTGGGGATCTTGTCAAAATTGATGGAATTCTGAACACAGAAAAGTACCATCAGATTTTGATCCAACATGCAATACTATCATGAAAGCGTCTGTATGGCAATGACTTCATTTTTCAGCATGACAATGATCCCTAGCACACAGCCAATGCAGTAAAATCATACCTGGATACAAAAACACACAGTGGAACACTATCAGTCATGGATTGGCCTCCTCAGAGCTTGGACCTCAACATTATTGAAGCAGTGTGGGATCATCTTGACAGAGAACAGAACAAAAGGCAGCAACATCCAAAGAAGAGCTTTGAATGTCCTTCAAGAAGCCTGGAGAACTATTCCTGAAGACTACTTAAAGAAATTACAGGAAAGCTGCCTAAGAGAGTTCAGGCTGTGTTGAAGAATAAAGGTGGTCATACCAAATATTGACTGTCAAGCTCGTTAGAACTG
The DNA here is from genome assembly GCA_015106735.1 of Paratilapia polleni. NCBI lineage: Eukaryota > Metazoa > Chordata > Actinopteri > Cichliformes > Cichlidae > Paratilapia > Paratilapia polleni. Next base: position 19,920 of record VUQI01063229.1, on the reverse strand, counting down.
TACAAACTCTGTTTTAGCCTTATGTACTGCAATTCCATGTATGTTCGCACATGTTTCAATAAATCGGTGTACTCATTTCCCATTTTCCTAGCAAACATAAAGAAATGAGGGGTGGCTCAAGACTTTTGGGTGGTACTGTGTTAAAAATGAAACCTCTTTAAAATTTTCATATTTAATCACTTGTTTCTGCTGCTCTGTGTTATTTTGTCAACTAGAAATAAAACTTTCAGGCTCACCTCTCACACAGTTGTACTGCTATATTTATTCCAGAAGTGTGTTATCATTTTAGTACAGTAATATTGTTAGGGCCTGTAGTTTGGGGCTCCTGATAAATTTATATGGCCTTTTCAAGGTCAGCAGAGAAACGATCTTTTTTTCTGTCCCGTCTTTATTAAAGGCCAATTCTGCATCTCACAGCTTCACAAGCGATCACCTGTGTCCCCACCCGCTGCTGTCCAGCTGTCGAATGACTCATTTTAAACTCCTCTAACTCATTTAAAGTTATTGTCTCTGTAGGTCATTTCATTTCTCAGGTTCTAGAGAGTTCTTTTTTCCGCAGTGCTTTTTCGGCATTTGCCCAATAACAGCTGGTAATGGCTCAGAAACCGAGATGATTGGTTTAAAAGTTTTTGTGACCCCTCTTTATTGTTAAATAATAACAATAAATAAGCAGCCCAAGAGTATCGAAAGCAATGTGTGTGTGAAGAACTGTGCAGATTATTCGACTGATTCCCCAAGAGGCGCCCTGACCCTTTCCTTTTTTGGGGGACTTTTATGAAGGAGTGGGCCCATTGGTGTGCAGAGGCAGAAATGTTTGTCCCGCTAACAGTGTTTGTGCTCCGACATAGAAGACTGTAATGGAATCAGCAGCAGGAAATGAAAGGGCTTTAACCAGCTCTATCACATGCTCAGCCGAGGCACCAGCGGCTCTACCTGTTTACAATAACCCCACTTTTTCAGTTTTTTTCCTGATTCCATCAATCCCTTTGTCTGCATTCTTCTGTCACTTCTGTTTATATGTCTCTCACTTCTCTTTGTTTCTCGTCTGTCTTCCCCATCCCTCTCTCAGGTCTGTGCACGGGGAAAATGAAATCATCGCATTATAAATAAAACAAAAGATATACACTTTGAGGCCTCAGCGGTGCCAGTAAGCTCAGTGAGAAATACAAAGACTGTCATGTACAAGTCTGCATGACATTTAGTCCGCAAATAGAGATGGACGGGCAGGAGACGCAGGAGTCGCCATGAATTCAAATGTTCTCTTCTTTGCCTGGAATAAGAGGGAATACGATACAGTGGACACAGAGTGAACTTATTTTCAACTGACAGGGCTAATAGAGAAATGTGCTGTGGATAGCCTAAAAGTTTCTGCATTTAGTTAAAAAGAAATCCCACCTGTTTTTGTCATCATCTGTTGCTTTACTGCTTTTCCCCCGACGTGTCTCTGTTACATATTTACTCTCCTTCCTGCAGTACTGTTCAAGAAGTAAAGCTGACCTTTGACTGCCCTACTAATGGCTGCTTCTACTTTTGGTGCCACAGGACCTTTTTGTAGTCACTCTGGAGCAGCAGCAACTAAATGCCTTGAATTTCTGCAGAATAAATGATAGACCGCTGAAGCATGACATCACTGACATGATGACCGGAGCACTGAATGTTCCTGTGAGCTTTACGAGAGTACCTATACTTAGTTTACATACAGGTTGTTTGCACCGCTGCCTCTCATCTCTCCTCACCTTCTCATTTCTAACCCAAAGGTCCCATTGTGCATCTGGACCCACTGTTACCTGCCACTGATACTGTACACACTCCCCCATCCTCGCTCAGTATATAGTAGCAAAGAGTGTAAACACAGGTCCATTTAAATGAGGTGCGTGCGTGCAGGTGAGAGCCAATTTCCACTGCTGCTGTTGACATAGGCTGGTTTGATTAGCAGAGCTGCCTCAACAGCCAGGGCCAGAGTGGCTAATGGTTTCCTTTGCTGTGGGTCTGCTCTCTGTCTAACACTCAGCTAGCACAGTACCATTAACGCTCCAACTTTGTGCGCGTGTGTGTGTGTGTCTGTGTGTGTCTGTGTGTGGGGTTGGAGAATCTGGCGAATGCATCATACACTAATGAATACGTCAACTTGCTAAATATACTGTATTACATCCTTTAAATAAACACTCTTTACAATAATTGATGACCACTCTGCTCAGACCAGAGGAAATGGTTTGGCTCGGGTCTCAACTTATTGTAAAGAAACCTAGGAACTCAGAGAGAGATATCACTGCCTTGAAACACAGCCTGAGTTAAATGAAGTCATTTTAGTCTGTTTTGTTGTTGTTTTTTCTAATGCCGCTGGTACCTCTGCAAATTATGACACAATAAACATTTTTACCCAGAAAAGTGTGTGCAGACATGCATATGGATGACTGCGTGTGTGGGTGTGTCTGGAAGTGAGGTGCAGCAGCTGTATTTTCTTTTTCTTTTTTTTTTATGCTGAGCAATTAATGTATTTTGCATGCAACTCATGCCTGTTTGTCATCATTTGACTAACAGGTGAGCACAAAACTGGCAGATATGCTAACATATGTATCTGCACGCTCTCCTCATCTTTGCCATCCGAACATTAATAAATACAAGGTACAAATGTCATTTGGCTGACGTTTGTGTGAGTTTGTGTCTGAGAGTTTGCAGGTATTTCCTTGCATGAAGACACTAACAGCTCTGTTTTCAGATGAGTGATGAATTAAAGGAAAAACCCCTACAGTGAGAGGATCCAGTGGCATTTCGCTGGCATTGTTTTGGTCCACTTGTCCCCTCAGTGAGAAGGGTCTCTGCAAATCGATGCAAAATAATCACTTATAGCCTGTGATGTAACCTCCTCAGGCAACTCACCTGCACAATCTATATAGGACAGTATACGAGGGTTATTGGAGGTTTCAAAAAATAAAGGTGTGGGATGTAATATTAAGAGAAATAAAAATCTCTGAATTTTGGTTATTAAAGTAAATTTATGACAAAAACTGTTATTGTGTTTATGGAGTCTTTCTTTGCTCCTCAAAAACAGTCTAATCAACAGTTTAATCATACTTTGTCTTCCAGAGGGCGTGCATGTGTGCGTGCAGGTCCAACATAGAAACATGGTTGTTTTCCAGCTGTTCAGTGTGAAGCACTTACGACAAATGAGGGAGAACAGGATGGTGAAAGTATGGGGGTCTAATAAGGCATTGGCAGTTGTGGGTGTTAATAATTTCCTCCTCCTGCTTCCTAGGGGCAGGTGCAGGATAACCCCC
>VUQI01063225.1:4854-20479 GCA_015106735.1 Paratilapia polleni | reverse complement strand
CCCTCTCTACTAGGCTTAAAAGTTTCCTTTTTGATAGAGCTTATAGTTAGGGCTGGATCAGGTGACCCTGAACCATCCCTTAGTTAAGATGCAATAGGCCTAGGCTGCTGGGGGCTTCCCATGATGCACTGAGCACTTCCTCTTCCTCACTTTCTTTCACTCTGTTTATACACCACTTGCATTTAACCATTAGCTATCATTAACTCTGTCTCTCTCCCATAGGTGTGCCTTTTTGTCCTGTCTCCCTCTGCTCTCTTCTGTTTCCCTTCATCCCCAACCGGTCGCGATGGCTGCCCCTCCCTGAGCCTGGTTCTGCCGGAGGTTTCTTCCTGTTAAAAGGGAGTTTTTCCTTCCCACTGTTGCCAAGTGCTTGCTCATAGGGGGTCGTCTGATTGTTGGGGTTTTCTGTCTAATATTGTAGGGTCTTTACCCTAAAATATAAAGCGCCTTGAGGCGACTGTTGTTGTGATTTGGCGTTATACAAATAAAATTGAATTGAATTGAATTGAACGGTATCGAATGCTGCACTGAGGACAATTGGTTGTGGTTGTCATTACAATGACACAGGGCAGCAGATTTCTGCTGAATGATGGTCTGGTTTAACTTAATGTCAAGAGAGCACTGAATATTTCCAAATAACCTAATGAAAGCTTGTACTTTATTATGAAAACATGTTTTTGCAGTTGCAGCACTGGTGTACAGGATGTGGTTTGCAGTAATGCAATGCAGCTAAATTTAGAATCAGTAGATTTTATGGGTTCCTTATTTATTTATTTTTTACATCTATGATAAATTTCCTTTTTTCTTGATCTCACACATTCACTCACATCTTTGTTTAGAGTGTTAAAGTGTTGCATGTCTGAACCCATGATACATGTTAGAATTACTCAAAAAAGATGTGCTGTGAAGGTTTAATATGACCAGTTTTGTTTTTCTTTTTACTTTGAAAGATCAAATAACTTTGACTGTGAAGCCATCTGCAAACATACACATAAGTGGCTTTTAAACTTTACTTTAAAATAACATTACCTGGCTGTATCTGTGAAAAATACCTCTTATAATAATGTTGACTAAAATATTGTGTTTAACATGACCTGAATACTACATTCACTTAATAAAGCCAGTATATGTGCTGATACTGATTCATAAGAAAAATCTGGAAATAACCTATGATAAATGAAAGACTGTTAAAAAAAGAGAAGTATTTAGATTCATTTCTAAACTCACCAAACATAGTCAGCTTCCTCCTCAATTCGTCACCTTCTTTACTCATGTTTTTTAAAAAAGCCTCACAGTCTTCTGAACTGTCTGAGAGAGCAAATAAATAAATAAATAAATAAATAAATAAATAAATAGAATAAAATAAAAAAGACCATTTTATTAGGGGACCTTCAATAAAAACAGTAAAGAAATATGAAAATAAGTCTCAGACCAGGCCGTTGGTATAGGTGGTTATTTAAGGTGTAAAAAGTGAGGTGGTGCCAGGGGCACGGCAAGACAAGGTTAAATCATGGTTGTTATAACAGCAATTACTATATTACCAATAAACAGTTTTTTAAATTAGAATAATACACACACTGGATTCCCCCAAAAAGTCACATGCTGACAATATGATGGAATAAACTTCTGTCATAATATGATCCATCCTTGATTGCAAGCGCACAATCCAGGCTTCCCAAACAAATCGCAGCCAAAAAGAGGAAGCCTAAGCTATGAAAAATAAACATGAGCAAAAAGACTTGTGGGCATTCATTTATGCACAGCTCTCTTAAGGTCCTGCCACAGCATTTCAGTCAGGTTGAGGTTTGGACTTTGACTAGGACATTGCAACACTTTTTTCAGCATTTCTGTGGTAGATTTGCTGCTGTGCTTGGGATCATTGTCCTGTTGCATGAGCCAGTTTTGCCCAAGCTTTAGTTGTCGGAAAAAGACGGCTTCACATTTGACTCTAGAATACTTTGGTATACAGAGCAGTTCATGGCCAACTCAATGACTGCAAGGTGTCCAAGTCTAGTGGCTGCAAAATAAGCCCAAATCATCATCCCTCCACCACCATGTTTGACAGTTGATATGATGTGTTTGGTTTTTGCTGAAAGTGGCACCGTGCATTATAGCCAAGCATCTCCACTTTGGTCTCCTCTGTCCAAAGGACATTGTTCCAGAAGTCTTGTGGTTTGATCAGAGAGAGTTGTTCTGCCATGTTTTTTATGAAGAAAAGAGGCTTTCTCCTGGCAGCCCACCCAAACAAGCCATACTTGTTCAGTCTTTTTCTAATTCTACTGTCATGAACTGAACATTTAACATACTAACTGAGGCCTGTAGAGTCTGAGATTTAGCTCTTGGGTTTTTTTTTTTTTTTTTGCAGTTTCTCTGAGAAATACACAGTCTGACCATGGGGTGAATTTGCTGGGACATTCACTCCTGGGAAGATTGTGACATTGTGTTTATATATAACTGAATGCTCCAGACCAGCAAACTGCCAAAACGTCTTCTTTTATAGAGGTGTTCACACTTGCAGCACCTGGCTACTACTTACCCGCTTAAATCCTATGGAAGCAGTAAGGGTGTACATGGTTTTTCACAGAACTGTATAAAGTCCTATGAAAACTTTTTTTTTCATGACTGTAATTCTGAACATTAGGTTTCTCTACATTTCAGCACAGCACCAATATAACAACAAGCCCAAAAATGACAATTTCTGTGCTTAAGTGAACTCTGTTTTAAACCAATTTTTCAGCTTTTTTCCACCTACCAGGCTTTTTAAAGGACAAATACATTAAAATTATTCAAAATGATTATTTTCTCAAAAACACCAGGAGAATGTGTGTTTTTGTGTAGTGGGGTGCACCCAGTCTGGATGGGTACACCTGGCACTGTGTCAAAATAATGTAAAAATGTATTTATGTTATATAATCAGTACAATTAACATATGCATAATAAAAGTCTTGAATTTTTTTTTTAAGTTAATTTAAGTGTAAAAACAAATCTTCTTCACAAACTCATAAATTAATCCTAAATTTTAGGCAGAAAAATGTAAAAACATTTTTTTTCTTTAAATTTATTGATGATTGACACAATTTTTTGAAAACTTGAAATCTATATAAAATATCTTTTTTTAAATTTACATTGCATGGTTTTTACTGTTTAAGCTACTGTATGTGTAAGATTAAACACAGCTGAAAAATTGCATTTTACATGAGCTGAAAAGTGCTAATTTTCTCTTTAAAAGTCAAAGTGTTAACTTCTCATCCTGTATCCACATTCATATATTGATGGTGACATAAGAGCTAAAAATGGTACACTTTTCATTATAAGTAGTAGTAGTATTTATTTAGCCTTTATTTTACTTCTACAGCTGCAAAGAAGACATAAACACTCACATAAAGGAGGTGTTTGATGTTTTATTATCACTGGAGTGATCTGCCTGTAGAGAGCGCTCAGAACTGGTGATACACATTAAACTTTTAGCCATTTACATTCAGGTTTTAATCAATTAATTTTTTTTTTCAGATCAATTCGCAACATCAATTATCTTAAGGCACTTTATTTTGTAAGGTAGACCTTACAATATTGTAATAATAAACCCAATAATTCCTTATGAGCAACAGTGGCATGGGAATCAGATGATATTGTTAATTATGATAATCAGATGGTGACTTTGAATTTCAATATACGTTTGGGGTGACACTGTGTTAAATTAGAGAGAAAATTCAACTCACTGAGAGAAAGGCGCAAGGAAATGTTGAGACCAGCTTGAAGGATACACAGGAGTCCAAAAGTCACAGCAGCCAGTCTGCACAGTTTCCATCCTGTACAAAACATAACGTGAGTTATATAAAGCAAGACAAACTACTTTTTAGCTTTGCTACCCTAAATTAATGGATAGAAACAGTATGAACTTAATCTGTAAAGTTACCAAATTGAATTGCTTTATAAATTAAATCTTTATATTATGTCTGTACCAAGAATGGCTAAAACAACTAAGGCAACCATATTCTAGAATTGGGTGTTTGATTAGGCTTGATCTTGAATTTTAAGTGTGGCAGAAACAATTATTTTAAAGTATTTAAGGCTGGATCTTTGCTTTCTTAAAGCTTTCTGTCTGCTATGCAGATGGATACGATTTCAGCTTAATATGATATGCTCACAGTTTTAAACCTAATAAAAAATTAATTTGATTTTCTTTATATGGACAACACACTTTACTGAGCTCTTCTAACATCTTTCTATAAAACACCTGGAAACTACCTTTGAGGTATTTTATTGAAGGTAAATGAGTATACCATAAACATTTATTATCAAGTGTTATAAGATCACATTTAAAGATTACACAAATTGAAATTGAGGAACTTTTTTTTTTTACCTCACCTTCTGTCTGAGTGCACCTTATGAGAAATGTTTGCCAATCACATCAGTTTGGATTTCTTATTACAAGTGCTTCTCCAAGAGCTAATTTCAAACCAAAAGGTCAAAAACATACCAACAGGACACTTCAATGGGAAACAGCTAATAAAAGATGAAAATTAAGCATTTTTGAGAATTTTCATACCCACCTAAAGGCCTTTTTTGGTTGTTGAACACTCCAATGTCTGCATAGTATTCACTGCTGTACATTTCCTCTGACATGTTCACATACAGGCTTTCAGTAGCCATGTTAAGAAACATATCAACTTGCTTCCACCTTTCATTGGTTTCCTCAGGTTGTTTTGATGGTGTGCCTTCCTCCTTTCCGCCTTACACGTTACACTTTCAAACTGACAACATACCGTAATCAACGCAGTTTTGTTTTATCTCTGCAACATCTTTAACACTTGACTGCAGTTCAGGTCCTAAAGTAGATAACTTGGTGTCTGAGTCACTTTTGATATTGAAAATTGGAGTTTAATGTATTCTTTTTCCTGTGTAAGCTGTAGTATCTTTGTATAATTATCTGTCTCTTCACAAGCTCTGCTGACATTTGTTAATATTGCTTAAGAGCATCTCTAACATAGCATTTATTCCAATCACCACCATCACCCCTGATCAATTTACTGTATGGCTGCAGTGTTAAACTACATTTTTAAATTTATCTAATTCACTTTTAACATCACCTCTTCCAAACCTTAATAAAGTAGTCTTATTTAACTGCTAACAAGAACTTACTGTAACTGTGGTGTTGGCAAATCAGAAAACATATATGGATCTCCTTTGTAATGATCATTGGAAAGCACTGTTAAACAAACCAGCCAGTCCTTGAGTAAGAGGACTGTACATCATAAACCTAGAATAACTGAAGTCGTGTATTAACATTATCACCTTATAGGTTGATATGATGAATCTGTTTGTCATTTCTTGCTCCTGACTCTTAGCTCTGTTTTTAGGGGTAGAGACTATCTGCCACTTTAGTTGTTAAAAACACCACTAGGCTGGTAACTAGTGAATTGGTAACTATGTTGTTGTAACAGGGGCTGAATACTTGGTCACATTTTCCTGTTTCTCTGTGCAAGCCAGGGCCTACTATATTGCTGTAGCCCGAAGGCTAGGGTGATTGCCAGCCTACTGTGTGCTCTGTCCTTTTTGCAAGTGGGACATGAAGTGTTTCCCCCCTTAACTTTTATGTAGGACTGTTTGCATTTAATTTTAGTGTTTGTTCCTTATTCACAAGGAATCACCACAGCAGATGGATCTGCATATTTGATTTGGCACTAGGGTATTTAAAAGTAGAATGGGAGGCAGAGCCTTCAGCTTTCTGGCCCCTCTTCTATGGAACCAGCTCCCATTTTGGATTCGGGAGACAGACACCCTCTCTACTTTTAAGATTAGGCTTAAAACTTTTCTCTTTGATAGAGCTTATAGTTAGGGCTGGATCAGATGACCCTGAACCCTCCCTTAGTTACGCTGCAATAGGCCTAGGCTGCTGGGGACTTCCCATGATGCACTGAGGGTTTCTTCTTCAATCACCTTTTTTCACTCTCCATGTGTTTATACACCACTATGGCATTTAATAATTAGTTACTATTAAACTCTGACTCTCTCCCATAGTGTGTCTTTTGTCCTGTCTCCCACTGCTCCCTTTTGTTTCTCCTCACCCCCAACTGGTCATGGCAGATGGCTGCCCCTCCCTGAGCCTGGTTCTTCCTGTTAGAAGAGAGATTTTTCTTCCCACCGTCGCCAAATGCTTGCTCATAGGGGGTCGTCTGATTTTTGGGGTTTCTGTCTAATATTGTAGGGTTTTTAGTGTACAATATAAAGCACCTTGAGGCAACAAATACTGTGAATTGTATATACTAAACTGAATTGAATTGAATTGAATTGCTGGCAGCTAGAGGGTGTCAGCATTTCTGTACCTCTCTTTTTCATTAAAGTCTTATCTAAGCTGCCAAGATCTTTAACACATTCCTCTTTGAGTTAAGTAATCACGGCAGCAGGGCCCTGTACTATGAAGCAAGTTCAGCATACCAGTCACACATATCTGTCCATTATCTGGCTTCACTTACCCTAACAGTGGCAGTCAGGCTAAGCAGTCACACCAAGCTAGTTATCAATTTGTTAAATTAACCCAGGGTTTATTAATCTAGCTACGAGTGCATTCACATGACAGGGGTGGTGTTTGCAGCATCCGACTAATCACAAACACATTGATAAGTCTACTGGCAGCAGAGCAGCTGATTTTGCAAAGGAAGAGACTGAAACCAACACAGTGCTGTATTAATGTGCTGTATTAATGTGTGTGTGCTTTAAGCACTTTGATCGCCAAGACTGGAAAAAATAATAAATTTCAGCCTATTTGAAGGCAGACAGGGAAGTTGACAAAAATAATTGTAAGAGTATCAAGCGGGGTGGCTTGATTTCATACCTGTTGATCCCTAATCTGGAAAATAATCTGTTCCCAGCAGGTAAAGGTCTACACCATAAGTTACCATGGTGATGTACCCCAGTAAGAAGTGAACCGCCTTCCCAATACTGAAAACCCATGGTTAACCCTGAAGTTACCAGGATAAAAGAAAATCCTGCTTTGTAGTACAGGCATCAGATCACAGGAATATTTGGTTTGAAATTTCATGCTTTTTCTTAACCACGTATTCAACCTAGAGCCCTGTGAGAGACCGGGTACACCCTGGTCAGATCGCTAGTCAGTCCCAGAGCTAACACAGAGTCAGACAAACACATACTCTCACATCCACATCTACGCCCAATTCAGAATCATTTAAAATAACATACATGTCTTTGGACTGTGGGAGGAAATCAGAGTACCCAGAAGAAACTCATGCAGGCAAAGGGAAAACATTTGAATACTAGACAGGAAGGCCCAAGGCAATCAGGAGAGATTCGAATTGAGAAACCTCTTGCTGTACCTCCCCAATTTGAAATTACCTTCCACAAATTTTGAATTGGGAAGACTGTGTGTGATTCATAAGAGATTGGAATGAGCTGCAACACAGTGTGACACTGAAGACACAACAAGCACAGCAATGATGAGCCACAGTGAGAAGTTTATTTATCCAGATGTCTGACAGTAAACAGAAAATAAAAGTACACTGTCTGTGACATTATTATCATGGAAACAAATTAGCAACTAAATTTCTTCAGAGATAGTAGAATTATTAGTGGTAGTAGTGGTATGGTTAGCACAGGAGTGGTTTCATTATTTTCTACAACTAATAAAGCTCAGTGGGATATTTGTCATGAAACAGATAACCTGTTTTTTGGTTTTGTTTATTATTTTTAAGCAGAAAATTGTAAATGCGTCTTAAATTTCCATCGTCATTACACAGTACCTGCTGAGTTATACAGCCATTTTCTTTTCGCAGAGCCAGAAGTGTTCGTATTCACACACTTCATCATTCCAGTTGTAAAAATCATTGCAGAAATGTATTATTACACAGTCTTCCTCGTTGCCTTGATAACTATTGGGTTCCCCAGTGCACCAGTAGCTGAATTAACAAAAACAAAAACAAAAAAACCATCAAAACAAAACAAACAAGCTTTTAATAAAGAGGATGAACTAGCAAAACACATCATGCAATCAAGTTAAAATTCAAACAACACTTAAAAATCACACTTTTTTTCTTTTTGAGAGTTTCAGATATCAGAATTATTTAATTCTAGTAAGTAGTAATGTGTGAACCTTGTATACATTGGAGTCCCATCCACCCATTTCCAGGTCAACTCTCTGTCTCTGTCAGTCAGCCCAATCCACATTGTCTTCTGATGCTGCCTTGTGAATTCCTTGTACATAAACACAAACATGCAGCAATAAAGCATTTAAATGATGTCACCCAATACTTCAGTGTTATGTGTTATGTTTCTAACTATATCACAAATGAGTATACGTACTAGTTCTTCATTGCTGTTGATAACTGCCAAGTCTGCACCTCTCTGTAAACAGTCATCTCTACTGTTTTGCCAGGTATTTTTGATTGAAGAAATATAATAGAAACTACCTTTGAAATACACCCATCCTTGCTGCGCATAGTGAGCTTTTATGAAAAGAAAGAAACAACTGTAAGTAGAGCATTCAACAAAATGAAATAAACCCTGCGAAATAAGTGTAAAATGTGTAAAAGGACACAAAATATTTTTCATTTGAAGAACACTGTATTTTTTCTTATGTATATATGTATGTTAGACAAATAAGCAAACAAACAAACAAAAAACAAAACAAAAAAACAAAACAAAACAGTCAGACTAGATTAGACAAGCTATATGGAAAAGACAGGTCCCCAAAGAAGCTAATCAGTTTACATGTGATCACTGCAAACAAAAAAAAAAAACCTGACACGTATAATTTTTAATTAATTGCAGGAACAAGGTTATAAAAGAGGCTTTGAACTAGACAGCTTTTGCAGTTGAGGAACTGTTTAAACAAGAAAAAAATCAGTTTGTGAAACTATACATAAAGATGGGAGCATAGATAAACATTAGAGGTGAGTTGTTTGGCCAGGGCTTACACTAGGCTTTAAAGGTACAAATTGTAAATTAAAATGTTTTTCAGCTTTCCAAAATTAGCTGTTGCTTGCGAATAAACAATGATGATGTTATGTCCAAATTTTTTATGCAGGTTGTTTTTTTTTTTATTATTATTGCACGCTCTTCTTCAGGCGGTGTGCGTGAGACAGGAGAAAAAAAGAGTTATCTGTCTCCCTTGGTGATCATTGTCCTGCTGGAAAAACCAATCCTCAGAGTTGGGGAACATTGTGGCTTGTAGGCCTCTCCAGGTCTCCGTCTAATCATTAGATGACCAGCTGTTGGACAAAGCTGATAGGCTATTTGGGGCACTACATCTTAACTCCTGATAGCTTGTACACCTGTGCCTGCAAAATGAGGGAAAAGCTCTGACACGAAGGTGGTGCACTTACACAAGGAGAAGAACCCTGTTTCTCTTAAAATGAAATAATAAACTCCATGAAACTGGCACAGTCCTCCCTCTAAAATTATGTTCAGTGTGAGTTTCTTGCTTCTGTGCTTAGTTATCTTTTGGGTTATTTTCTATTTTACTTTGGTAGTTGGTTGTCTGTTGTGTCTTGCTTTGTATTTTGGTTCCCCCTTGTGATTGTCTTGTTTGTCTGTGTCTCATTCCCCCAGCTGTTTCCACTTCCCTGATTAGCCTTTGGGTGTAAATAGTCCTGCCCTTCCCCTTAGTCTTTGTCATGCTATCTGTGTATCTTCCCCTGTGTGTTTCTTGTTTGCCTGTTTCGCTGCTTGGATTTGAATTTGTTTTTTCATTCTGGGCTTATTTTTGGACTTGCCTCATGACCTAATAAAGGTTATTTTTTGTTTGCTTAATTCTTGCATTTGGGTCCTTCATTTCACAACCCATGACAAATATTTGGTCTGAATCTGGCCTCTGCAAACCTCAAACCTGCCTTTGATGCAGATTTCTTCTCTAACATACATTTATTTAAAAATACTGAACAAAATGGAAGGAATAATATAGAGTTGTGAAATAAATATCTCCAATTTTGACTTAGCCATGCTCAGTGGGTAGAGCTGGGCTCTATGCCATTTGGAATCCTCATCATTGGTATGAATTTCATCCTCACACTCACCAAACTCATTCAGTTTCCTCTTCAACTCATCCCTCTCTTTTATAAGGGAATTGTGTGAAGCTGCCATAAGACAAGAAAGATTAAGTGATATACACATCAATAAAATACATTTATTTTTATATTTACACAGAACCATAGAAAGAGGACAAAGAAAGTCAGAATGATTACTGATTACTAGTACCAATATAATGGAGTTGGAATTTTAAAACATTTTAAAATGGAATACCTCAAATGCATTAATTTATGAATCATATGTAGTTTGTTACAGTATGTGAACACAAATCTTTTTTTTTCATAAAGCAACAAACCACAAATGTATTTATCATAAGTCTAATTATATTGGAGGAAGGCACCCTTAAATATCACTAATTTAAAAAGTCAGTTGGTACAAAACAAAAAAACTTTATTACAGGCACATAACACTTTATTTGTAACTTGCCAAATATTTTGTCTTAAATAGCAGAAAAACATAATTATTTATTTAAAAATAATAATTCTCTCATACAACTACAAACCCAAGATAATACAATAATTCTGGTAATCTGTGGCATAATCTAAATGGGTAGAAATGTTAAAGGATTTGTGATTAATTGTACCAATAGTTAACATATGAAGCATTAACACAACGCTGAAAAGTCCCATCCTGTTTTAGAGTTCGACTTTAGCTTGTTTTCACCTTGATAATGAATTCAGAATTCACAGTTACGCTAAACAGGAAGAGATTATCAAAATTCAGGAGTGATTTTTTTTTTGGGCAGTTTTAAAATGGAAAACCTTAGTAAGACACAACCATGTTTTCTTTGATGGCTGCTGTGCAAGTATTTGTTTCAGGTATTTTCTATAAGCACTCAAGTTTAGACGGACTGAAGGCTGTTATATCAGAAAGAGATCAAAATATATAGTTTTAATTTTTTGGGGAGTACACCTTTAATCATAAAGCATAACTTAAGTTCTCTATCAGGGTTGCTATGACTTTTCTGTTTTTATGTTCAATGTAGCACTTATCAAACCTAACAAATACGGTTTGTGTGCACAATATTAGATGTATTTATTTCTGATTATTGGAGCAGTTTCATCCCCATACAGTGTTTACCAAAGTTGATCTTCTTCAAACTGTCCTCTTCCTCAGTCAGATTTTTACAGCCGGCCTCAGGACCTAATGGAGAGGTTACCGTAAAATCAGATTATGTCCACAACTATAGACAATTCTTTTTAAAAGAAATATTCCATTTATAATTATAACTATAAATTATTTGGGTGCATGGCAACTGTAGTGGGAAACAATTTTGCTTCCTGTTTTCACAATAACAACATTTATTAAAATGCTGAAAAAAGGTCTTTAAATGATAATTAAAGACATCTTACGTAAAGCAAGACGCAGGGAAATGTTGAGAGCAGCCTGTAGGATACATAAGAGACAAAAGCTCACAGCAACCCATCTATGCAGTTTTCTTCCTGTGTAAAGAGACCAAACACAAGTGCACACACACACTTACATTGATTTACATTCATTATATGGAGACTTAACCTGGAGAATAATTGTTTATTACCTAATCCTTATCCAGAAGTAAAACTAAAACCTTTTTACACCCTTATATGAAAAGTCTGACTTTCTGCACTTTTTTAGTTGACATGACTCCATACAAAGTGTCTTTCTGATCCCTTCAGACAAGGAAGACTGAGGAAGACACAGCTGGCAAAGGGCCAGTGTTAAGGTTTGCATCAACTATCAAGCTCTATACAGTATTAAAGGTAAGCATCTCTGGTTCTGGCTAGATCCACTTTCATGGCCTGAAAAATAGTTACAGCACTAAGCTCAACTACCGAAATGTCCCATTTTAACTGCTTTATATAAGACAGCCTGTTGTAGAAACAGGAATAGATAATTTGGTGGAGCATAGGGCACAAGAGGGAAATCCAAGTTTACACTTAAAGGCAAGATTAATATTTCATTATCCTTTATATTATTTTTATGGTTAAAACATTAAAACTGATAGAATTCCTTACCTGGCACAGCTGCAGCTGCTTCAACACTTTCACCAGTGAAACTGTTCGAGGCAACACTCCTGGCTGAAGCATTGCGGTTTCTGATATCCAAAACAATCCCTGATTCGTCTTTATGCCCTTTCATGTTTAACACAAGTAAATGTATGTTTGGACTAGTGTCAGGCTCTTCCTCTTCTTCTTTTGTAAACTGCTTTCACAGCAAAGCACTCTCTTCCTTATTTATCTTTCTTCCTTAAAAAAAATTTCATGATGCTTCTAACCCATGTTGGTTATTGGGTACCTACAAGAAGAAAGATGTGCATGTACCAGTGTGTGGAAAACAGCGTGTGCCCTGTTGTACATTATCTCAATGACACTTTACCCCCCTCTCCACTTACTTTATAGGTTTAGGTTTATAAAGTAAGATCCTGGAATAACATATTAATAGAGGACAGCTTGGCTAGTGCTGTATGATTAAGCTAAAGGGTGGTAATACTGACAAAACAACTCTTTCTTTAATTCAGCACAATCATTACACACTAAAAGCCAGCCAGTTATTCTCCACCAATTTCTTAAACACATCATCCACCCAATGTTGCAAATGAGCATGACTCTAGTTTATTTTTATTTTTTTTTTATCTTTAATAGTGTGTATGTGTTGCACTGTTGTGTCTGTTTATGTGTGTTCCTCAGTTCCCCTGTGACTACTATACTGAGAGGAATTAAAAACGCAACAAATAGAGATGTACATTTCATGTGAGTAGTTTTGCAAGGTGGTCGGTCTCTTGTGCTTCCTGTTTGCCTGTGTTGCGTCTGAAGGCATAGGATAGCTGCACGATGCATCTGTACTTGTTGTGTTTTTAATGCCTCTTAGTATATTCACAGTCACTTTTCAAATGCTTACAATGACAAGTCATACCATTTTAAAAGTATTTTCTTTTCAGTGTATTAATTAGGTTCACTAAGTCATTAGGGCTGTCAGTACATGGGTGAAAATAACTTAAGTCCACTCTGTTTTTCAGTCACATCCTGTTGTCTTCCTCAACAGATGAACAGAGGTCATTTCTTGAGAGTGCAGCGTCAATTTGATTGTGAACTGACAGAACAGAAACATTTTCAGAATTGTTTGTCTCAGGTCGATTTCTCACAACAATCTCACAAGTCCAGTATAGATATGATCCATTTCCAGATGTAGAGATGCTTCAGTCTGATCTGAAAGTGGCTGAAGAGATCAAAGGCAGCAAAGCATACATCTCTAATGATGAGATAACACCTTATAAACATTGTCTAATTATGTATGTGTCTCAGGTCAACAGGAAACTGAAGACTGGTAGCAGTTATTTTTATAGGTGACCAATTATCTGTTTGATCTGTATAGCTGCATGAATGTTGTTTCCATTTTGGTTATATAGAGATATGATGCAAAGGACAAGTGTTTACTTCAGTTCTCATCAGAATCAGACTTGAGATGAGCTCATCGGTCGTGATGCTCTTCACCCTGATCCACCACCAGGAGTTTCTAGATGCTATGAGAGAATATTTTGATACCTCTCTAAAATGATTACCAATGATGGAGTGTAATTAAACCACTTCTGTCATTTTAGTATCTCCTGATTGAACAACAATTTATTTGCACAAAAATACAGTAACATCATTATGTAACTGTTTTTAACCTAATGATTTAACAGGTGGTGATTTGTTATATCTTATGAACCTCAATTTAATGCTTAATAACTCCTTATGTAACTATAACAGGGCATTGAATAGCTACTGGAATTAAATTACCTTTAAATATTTATGCAAAAATGATGGAAGTACTTCATCTTTATGAGTTTGGCTATTAAATAAGCATTTTTATTTTCTTATTTTCTTTCTTTACAGTGAATCTGCTGTATTAGGTTTTAGGTTATCATGCGTAAGGATCACTTTTTAAAATAAATGATAAAACTGAGGTTTGTATATATATCTTTATTAATACAATGGTACCCGTAAACTTCTGATTTCACATATTTGTATCTTATAAGCTGCCAGTTATTTAAATTTATATGATGACCTTTGTTCTGCTTTATAAGAAACGTCCACATATAAAAGTTATTGCAGATGCAGGCATCTACACACCAGAGGGTGCTTGCAGGTCACCAATCAAAAGAAAATGAACCGCTTGCATTTCTACAGAGC
This sequence comes from Paratilapia polleni, assembly GCA_015106735.1. NCBI lineage: Eukaryota > Metazoa > Chordata > Actinopteri > Cichliformes > Cichlidae > Paratilapia > Paratilapia polleni. Next base: position 6,287 of record VUQI01063225.1, on the reverse strand, counting down.
CACACAGAAGGATGCACTGTTACACATAGAGTGCAAATTATAGTATTTTACAACTGATAACTAATATACATTGAACTACTCTTTAAAAAAAACCATACATGCTGTCAGCACACCAAATGTTAACGTGGACAAAAAAGCAAAGCAATAATTTGAAGTACAGCTCAATCAGAGTTGTCTGAACATTTTCATTTCAATAAAAAATTGTAATACACAATAGTTTTTTTTTTTTTACCCCAAAACATCATTGAAAACTTATAGTTACTCTGTTATATAGTGCATGTAATATAAAGGTCCGAATAATTTGTTGAACCCTTGTTTACAGACTATTTTATTTACAGTATTTAGTACAATAAGAGAGCCTAACAAGAACTTTTTTGTAATCAAGCATATTGTAGCAGTTAAGATCATCCAATGGTGCAAATTGGTTTAGGTATTTCTCCTCTTTTCTTCTGATATGGTGACTAGAATATAAGGTAAGAATATAAAGTAAGGTAAATTAATTTGAACATTTGTTAAGAAATGTCATCCTCAGCTCTAACAATATCCAGCTGAATATCCCCATAAAGACATGGGTCTAGCCTATTTTTACAGGACTTTCAGTAACATTACACATACAAATAAGCCAGAATAATTATTAACAGTATTAACCTACATGCATAATGTAAATGATCATGCTCCCTACTGTAAATCTATTCTGTTCATATATACAACACAGAGCCAAAAGATGGTAAAAACATATGAAATGTGATTTTATGCATTCAGATGCAGAAGTGTTTTTCAGGTTTACAGGATGGTAAAATTTAATCAGTAAAGACAGTTTAATGTCAGGTCCAGCTGATTAAGGCATTTGCATAGCTCCATGAATTAATTTCTATAAAAAGTCAGGGCTGCAGTGTACATGTGTGAAAATGGCTTTAGTTATTAAGGGCATGTCAGTCCATGCCTCAATCTAAAATTTAGTCTTTCACATAATGTAATCTTTTTCTAAACCTATGCTTTTGATTTCATCACAAAGTCCATTTTACTTGCTGTTTCTGGATCTTTCAATCACAACTCTTTGTTCTCATAAACATATCAGTTAGCATAAAGATTGTATACCTGTTATGAGATTACATAAGTTTTGCATGCTGCTACACATAATTTGGCTGTCCATATGGGTGTGGAATGGTCTATGTTTAAAGATAATTGGTAGATGTGGATGGCCTTGTTGTTTCTTCTCCATCCACTCACTCTTACTGACTTTTGATCTCTTCCTGTTTAATTGAGTGACCAATTAATTAGTTGTTGAGAGCAGGTGATAATCTTAAAGCTTTCAGTGATGATGATCTCTGGCTTTCGTCATGGACTCCAATCTTTTCTGCAGTTGATCTATCTTTTGAGCCAGACTGTTGTAACTGATCTGTAACTGGTCTCTTTGCTCAGTAAGGTTTTGG
>VUQI01063224.1:14308-40410 GCA_015106735.1 Paratilapia polleni | reverse complement strand
TTTTTAATATTTATGCCCTTAATTTTATTTAATTTTCCATTGTTTCATCTTCATGTCTTACCACATATTGACATCAGCATTTTACAGTTTAGAAAAACACATCAAGACTCATGTTGTGTGGCTAATCATTAACTCCAACTATAGGTTAGGAACTACAGTTCTGGTCAGTACTGGGAAGGATGGTTCTTGTGGTCCAGCAAGATAAAACCTTTCCCATTGTGATTTATGGGATTAGTCGTTCAATCTTTGTACTTTTAATTTTGTGTGACTAGAAACTGGGAAATGTTTCCGCCTATACTATTGAATGTGCTGCTGGATGAAAGGATAAGCCAAGTTTTAAATTTATTTAGACAGAAAAAAAAATCAAAATAATGTGGTATATGGAGACTCTGATTCATAAAGAGAGGGAGAAAGTTGGAGGTAGTGCATTTTAAGGCCTTGTCAGGAGGAGCTGACTGAAGATTTGACTTCCTGAAACAAACCAGGGCAGGCGGATGCACTCCCCCCTTTCTCATTTCACAATTTGCACATCCTCAACTCCTCTCCTCGCGTCTTAGTCCCTCCCATCAGGGATAAGAGTGGAGGAGGTGAAGAAAAGGCTCAAGGTGAGAGGAGTCAAGGTAACAGGCAGTTCGAAAGATGAGACACCCTCGTCTTGGAGTCAGTCATTTTAAAATGATGTCAACTGCATCATAAATTGTTTTGTTATAACCCAAGTACAACTGTATTTTATGATCTCGAGTACAACAGTGTTAAAGACTTTTTTTTTTTTTTTTACATTTAGTTAATCGAATTCACAACATGGCACAATGTCACAAGAGTTAAACACACAACGAAGGGCAGAAGGTTTGATCACACCATAGATCTTCTAAAATAACTGAAAGCACTTATGAATACAAAGGACTAGTTATTTAAAGATTCCTCCACCCTCCACAGTTTATATATTCCAGCGGTGTGCCACACATCTTATAAGGTAAAAACACTTCTGCAAAACATACATCTGTATATCCTGGATTATAGCTGCTCCAGCAAGCCTCCTGTCCTGGTGGGCAGAGGACAGAGATTTTAGGACATTTTAGGAATTGAAGACCTACTTCAACATGGCATACTGAAATAAATCTTTGGGTGCAAGCAGGAGGATGGAGGACAGAGGAGCCGAGGAGGCACAAATAAGAGAAATGAGAAAAGCCAAGAGAAATATTAGTGAACGTGGTAAACGTTATACCAGCTCAGTTTTGTCTCATAGAGAAGCAAGAATGGCTCAAGTCTACAAATCAAGATTAATGCCCAAGCACAGCTTCTGTAGATAGTTATTTGTTCCATTGCTGTCAGTACTATATTGAGTTTTTCGGAGTATTTACACTTCTATCTTTTTAAAGCCAAGTGAGTAGTTAGCATTTTATGCAATTATCTGCTAACCATATTTCTGGGTATTTGATATCAATATAAAATGGTCAAATTACTATAAATCAGAAGTCTTTTGTACAGAAGTCTTGTTTGCCTGTGAAAGCTGATGGCCTTAAATCTTCAGTTTTTTTGGCCATTTGAATCACCAGCATTGAGAGAAATTGTTGCTTTTCTGCTTTTCTGCATGACAAGGCAGATGGACTGTATGTTTTCCACACCTGCCCGCTGCTGACGTTCAGGCATCAGTCGGCAGGCACAGGGAACCCCTGCCCTTACCTGCAGGACCACACAAGATTAAAGGAATGAACAGACAGAGAAACTGATAGCCGTGTTCAACAAATCCTCCCACACAGTCTGCAGCAATAACAAAAAGCCTTCTCAGTGGATGTGGAAGCTGCACCTGAGTGGTGGCAAAGAGAGCGAGGGAAAGTAATATTTACCCACTTTGATTAATTCAGCTGAACTTGCAAGCTTCTAGTCAAATTACTGCAATGTTTTTTCCACTGCTAAGCGTTAGTTTTACTTAATTGTACACCTAATCAGGAGAACCTCCTTGCCCCATGTTTGGATGAAACGGAAGAATTAAATGATCAGTTATTTAAAGTAAACATGTTGTTAGTTATTTTTTTACGTTATAAACTGATATGTGTTGAAGTCTAGAAAAGAAGGAAAAAAGTGCTTTTACAATGAAGAGTTGACTGCACCAATCAGGGTGTGCTCAAAAGAGGAGGCGGTGGGAAGGGGGTTGATGATGTGAGTGTTTGACAGATGAAACATCAGACAGCCTCTCTCTCAAAAAAAAAAAAAAATCAGGAGGCTTCCTTTGGCTGGTCACTGTTCAGCACATCCATGAGCACACGCAGACCAGCAGCGCTTTGGGAGTGGATGCTGCTTCCAACGAGACCAGGTACTATGCTTTTTTTTATTTAAACTTTGAGTATTTCATGCTGTGTGGATTACATATCACAAACTGGTACTTAAAATAAGTGTTTTCTTACCATAATATCTAATGTTGAATGATTTAACCTAAGCATAGTGTGCTTTTTTTTATTAAGTGGGGAAAATAATGCATACATGGATATGCAAAATCAAATATTAATACAATATTTATGTTGTTACGAAATATGCTACTAATGTGCATTTTTGTTTTGTTATAGACATCTCATCCGATGTAAAATGTTTTCAACTAAATGATCAAACCAGCCCTCAAAAACCTCTTCAGAGAGACTGCTTTCAATCCTGTGAGATTTTCGAGCCAAATGTATGCCTGTGTACGTAAACCAGAAGTTTCATTTTGTTAGCCCGTGTAATTTGTGTGGCAGTTGATGCATGTAACACATACAGTGAGTTTGTGACTTGGCAACGCTGGCAGAGGCGGTGCATGTTGTTGCAGTGGTGTCTCTGTGCTGCTGCTGTGCTCATGGCTAAGAGGAAGGCTGCAGGTAGCTGCTGCTGCTGCCCCAGAGCGCCCATGAAAGAGGACAATGCTCGTTTCTGCCTGCTGGCCGGACTGATCCTACTCTACTTATTGTGCGGAGCTGCCATCTTCTCAGCCTTGGAACACCCGTTTGAGCTCCGTGCACGCCTTCTGTGGAAACAGCAGCTGGACAACTTCACCAGGAGATACAGAGTCAATTTGGGTGCTCTTCACACTCTGCTGAGGCAGTATGAGGAGGCAAACGGAGCTGGGATCAGGGTGGACACATTAAGACCACGCTGGGACTTTTCTGGAGCTTTCTACTTTGTGGGCACAGTGGTCTCCACTATTGGTAAGAGTCCACTTTAAAAATCTATAATATGAAAATCCTTTTCCAGATGCTTCTTCACTACTTACATGTTATACTTATGGCTGTGACCATTTAAACTTGTGTTTGGTGCTTGTGTCTCTAGGTTTTGGCATGACCACACCAGCGACCATAGCAGGAAAAATATTCCTAATCTTCTATGGTCTCATTGGCTGTGCTGCCACCATCCTCTTTTTTAACCTCTTCCTGGAGAGGATCATCACAATGTTAGCTTACATCATGCGCTGGTGTCATGAGCGTCGGCTGAGGTGTGCTGGAGTTGGCGTGGTGTCGAGCAGGGAGGAGTCATCTGGTGAGGAGGACAGTCTGGAAGGCTGGAAGCCATCAGTCTATTACGTGATGTTGATCTTAGGAGTGGCATCTGTTGTGATTGCATGCAGTGCCTCCACTCTGTACAGCTCCATGGAGAACTGGAGCTATGTGGACTCTCTGTACTTTTGCTTTGTGGCCTTCAGCACCATTGGCTTTGGGGACCTGGTAAGCAGTCAAAGACAGCAGTATGAATCTCAGGAGGCCTACCGGCTTGGAAACTGCCTTTTCATTTTAATGGGAGTTTGTTGTATCTACTCACTTTTCAACGTCATTTCTATTGTCATCAAGCAGACTCTCAACTGGATCCTGGGTAAGCTGGTCTGCTCGGGGCAGCATCAGCTCTGTTCCTGCTCCACACCTGGCTGCTGGTGGCTCTGCTGCCCCTGCCTCCAGAGCAAAAGTCATAACCCGAGGCGTCAACTGGCACACTTAAGGCCGAAACGCATCAAACGCAACGCGGTGCAGCCCATCTCATCCCACCACCGCTACACAGACGGCTCGGTTGAGACCGTGTGCGACAGTGAGACAGATGCGGGTGCAGTGGCTGAAGTACAAATGGGGCGTCGTTTGTCAGGAGAGATGATCTCTGTCAATGAGTTCATGGTGTCCAATAAGGTGTCTCTGGCGCTGTTGCAGAAGCAGCTGAGTGAAACAGCTCACCAGGGCCCACGGCAGAGCTACAGCCATCAAAATGGATTCTCTGGTGGTGTGGGAGCTTTGGGCATTATGAATAATCGCTTACAGGAAACCAGTGTGGATAGATAGCATCATAATAACATCTTACTTGTTCTTTGGGTTATCTATATTGAAGACTTACGCCAAGCCATTTCCTTAGGAAGTGATTATTTTTATCAGTTACTTGTTCTCTATGAAAAAAAAAAAAATCTGAGAATACATTATTTTATTTCGTATTAGATTCAGTGCAGCAAGAGCAGCTTAAGTGGAAGTCTATGAAGATTAAAGCAGACTTCCAGCATGGACTTCAGACAGCAAATAATTGTTCATATTTTGTTTGGTGAGGAGACAGAGAGTTAAAGGACAAATACGAGTTAAAGACTTCAGCATCATTTGAAGAGGGGTTTGATGTCCTGAAGTGACTGACTCATACAAATGCAATCAGATGAAAGAAGCAGTGAAGGACCACTTAAAGAGGACTGCTGATTTAAGGACACTGCACATGTCCCCTGAGCTCCTCAAAAGACATTGTTGTACGTAAGGTGGTAGTCTGTATTAGTGAACATATAAACAAAAATATCTCCTCTTAGATAACTGGCTGCATATATAAATGATTTGTGTTAAAACAGAGCTTCTCAAACAAACTGCAGGAGCTCAGAAGCATCAAGAAAGAGACATTTTCCGATTGAATGTCATTGAAATTCACAGTCATCATGAAAGAGATCCAGGGTTTTCAACAGAGATCATCTAATCAAACACGGCCTGTAGAGGACGTCCTTATGTCAATAAGTGCTTAGCAGATAGTCACAGGATCACATCAACAGAGCAGAGAGAAAGATTTAGGTTTACTATGCAACAAAACTCATTTTTAATCCATTCATGCATATGGACAGTTTTAGTCAATAGATGATGAGTCTGAGGGTAAAAGCTTCCTTAGAAATCTTACAGGACTCATAATCACCCATTTTCAGCTACTTTGTCTTCATCGTCTTCAAAATGAGTTCTTTTAAAAAAGTACCGCAAGTCATCAGACAAATATTCTTTATTTAGATTTAAAACAATAGTGACACTTAATGTAATTTCTATACATAGAAATGACTCACTGACGTGACTTAACGTAACAATGAAGTATGCAGATAAAATAACTCATCCAGAAAATGACCCGCTCTGGTGCTGTTGGTTTTATCAGCTATATAAAATATGAATAAGGCAGCACAGTACGTCAATTCATGGAGAAAAATCTATTTCACGTAAACTTTATCTTAGAATGTGTTAAGAAATGTTAAATATATAGAAAGACATCCTGTACATGCCAAACGTATTCATGTAAATTTAGTCAGTAATCATAGACTTTAGGCCAGTTTTTGGGGATGCTTTCAGTTGTTGTTGCAATCAGACATTACTTCATGTACGTGGTTGTTATCTCACATGTTTTTTAAAAATGTAAAAGCAAACACTTTGTCAAAAAGTTTTTAGATCATTATATTAGACTGTGACATGTGTTTTTCTTGTGTGTAGAGTCAAATTTTTAATGAGATTATTTGCCTTTGACTTAAAGCAACGAGGGAAAAAGATTTTGTGCGTCCCCACGAGCTGCCTCATGAACTACTAACATTTTGTGTTGAAACAAATAGATATGTGTTAGCTGCATGCTAGCTTTTGGTTAATGGTGACAATGTTTCCTGAAGAGGAAAGGCAAACCTGTTCATCCTTTAAATATATATATTTTTAAAACATCATTTTTAAAATGCAACCCTACATGTTTCTTATCTTATCCAATGAAAATGGACTATTTCACAGTTGGTTGTTATTCTGTCATACATGCTGTCATTTCAGTTTGTCATCTGTACTTTCTGTTCGTTGAGGTTGATGTTTGTTTCTGGGTCAGTGTCTCTGAGTAATTTTTACAAAATATCTTTCTTGTATAAATATAAAGTATCAGGCTTTATTACATCTGTTTTTTGCATTGTTTTTGTTATGACAAGATGGTGCTCGCGTGATGTTAACAAACACCACTGTCTTTTTGTCAAACTGCACACATGGGGAAAAAAACAGTTTTAATATTCACATTTATTACAGTCCCTCCATGGAACTTTGGAGACAAAATCCATTTGGCCTTCTCAAGAGCCTCCCAGACCCTGGACAGACAGGTAAAAAAAAAGTGGTGAGTTTACTGTGTGTAGTTCAGGAAATAATGTCTTTTTAACATATATAGTTAGGTCTATACGTTTTTGGACAGTGACAGTTTTTTTTTTTTTTTACTTTTGCCTCTGTACACCACCACAGTGGATTTTAAATCAAACAATCAAGATGTGATTGAAGTGCAGACTTTCAGCTTTAATTCAAGGGGTTTAACAAAAAATTTGCATTAACCGCTTAGGAGTTACAGGCATCTTTAAACACAGACCCCAATTTTCAGAGGCTCAAAAATAATTGGACAAATTAACCTAAGTTTAAATATAAGGATTGTATTTAATACTTGGATAAAAATCCTTTGCGGTCAACGACTGCCTGAAGTCTACAACCCATGGACATCACCAAATGCTGTGTTTCCTCACTTGAGATGCTCTGTCAGGCCTTTACTGCAGCCACCTTCAGTTACTGCATGTTTGTGGGTCTTTCTGCATTGAGATTTGTATTCAGTAACTGAAAAGCTGCTCTGTTGTGTTGAGATCAGGTGACTGAGTTGGTCATTGAAGTATATCTCATTTCTTTGCCTTGAGAAACTCTTGGGCTGATTTTGCAGTGTGCTTTGGGTCATTATCCATTTGCACTGTGAAGCACTGTCTGATCAGTTTTGCAGCGTTTGGCTGAATCTGAGCAGAGAGTACAGCCCTGTACAATTCAGAATTCATCCTGCTACTTCTATCAGCAGTCACATCATCAATAAACACTAGTGGCAGCCATACATGCCCATGGCAGAATATTACCTCCACCATGTTTGATAGATAATGTGGTATGCTTCAGATCATGAGTGGTTTCTCTACTTCTCCATACTTTTGCCTTACCATCATTCTGGTACAAGCGAATCTTGGCTTCATCTGTACAAAGAATGTTTTTCACAACTGTGAAAACATTCATGTGCAGGCTCTTTTAGGTGTTTTCTGGTAAAGTCTAATCTGGCCTTCCTGCTCTTGACCATAATCAGTGGTTTGCACCTTTTTGTAAACCCTCTGTATTTCCATTCATGAAGGTGTCTCATGACTGTAGGCCTTGACAATGATACACCTACCTACTTGAGAGTGTTCTTGACTTGGTTAGATATTGTGAAGTTGTTTTTCTTAACCATGGAAATAATTCTGTGATCATCCACTTTTAGTTTTCTGTGGTCTTTCAGGCCTTTTGGTATTGCTGAGCTGGCCAATGCATTCCTCCTTTATAGGAATGTACCAGATTTTTGATTTGGTCACTCCTAATGTTTTTGCTGTCTCTAGTAGGTTTATTTTGGTTTTTCAGCCTAATGATGGCCTCCTTCACTTGCATGTACATCTCTTTGGACCTCATATTGAGATTTCCAGTGAAAAGACACAAAACTTGGAATCAACTCCAGGTATGTGCTTATCTGCTTACTCTGTCATGAAATAAGGGACCAGGCTTCATCTGGCCTTAAAATTGTTTGTCAGTCAATTGTCCAATTGCTTTTGAGCCTCTGAAAATGGAGGACTGTGCATAAAAATGGCTGTAATTCCTAAACAGTTAATGCAAAACTTCTGCTAAACCCCTTGAATTAAAGCTGAAAGTCTGCACTTCAATCACATCTTGTTTGATTTAAAATCCACTGAGGTGGTGTGCAGAGGCAAAATTACAAAAATTGTGTTAGTGACCACAAACTTATGGACCTAATTGTAGTTTACACTCACGTTTGGTACCATAGGTTTGTGTGCGTCACGTTGTTGATAGTAAGCAGAAATAATGCAGTTCCTCCTGTAAAACACAGAAATAACAATAATTTGTATATTATTTGTATAATAATGTGTAATTTACCAATACAAGGCATACAACATGGTTTAGATGCACACAAATGCACATAAACACACATTTTGTGCGTCTTACTTGCTCTGTATGCCTCCACCTGGTGGTAATCCGGGGATGACAGTGGATGCTAGGACTGTGAGGACGGATAGCAGCTCAGGCTCTTCCCCTCTGGCACACAGCTCATCATAAATCTCTGTTTAAAAAGAAAGAAGCATTCACATTTAGAGTTTCTTTCCAGTATACAGATTGCTTAAAAAAGGCCTGTGTATTATATGAAACTGAAGACATGCATATGAAAAAAATGAGCCACACACATATAGTAAATTAACTTTGAAAAAGGCAGTCTGCAAAAACATATGGGCACTTTAGATTTAGGCAAACACAGCTCAAGTCTGTAAAGAGCACACTTGTTTGGGACTATTTTCAGCTGTGGATCAGTACATATTTGGTTTTCTAGTGAGTATTCACCACACCGGGGTAAATGTGGGACTGACTCAAACAATGGTGCTTGTGTTCATGGTAAGTAGAATCACTGATGATTTGGTGTTTTTTGACAACAAGAAAAAAAGTATTAACGTGGGGAAAAAAATTGATTCACAAATCTTTCAAACTTCATTTGCAAACCACAAGTCAAACACAAGAATGTCAGAATTCAAACAATAACATGACAAAAACTCTAAATGGCTAAAATGACAGTTGTCACTGTCCACAGCCTCCCTTGCAGCCACACACCTGCCACCTTGGACTCCAGCAGGTCTTCCAGCTCAGCCTCCTGGTGTAATGCCTCTGTTGACAGCTGGGGGGCTCCAGGGAAGCACAGCAGGATGATGCTGATGTTGTCCAAGCTGCCCTGTGGAGCGAAACGGCGTCAGCAGGGGTGAGTAATGATGGCTGACCTTACAAATGTCAACCTATGAAACATTTTTTCATGCCACTTGAACAATTTTACAAATAAATCATTTTTCGCATCAGCATTTTGCACAGCAGTGTCACACAGATTCAAGGGAGCAGCAAAATGGAAATGGAGTGTGGAAGAAATCGTGACATTTTGAGGTCATTGTGCATATCCAAGCTGAAGCCCTGTTACATAAGCGTGACATGAGGACCAAACAGAGTGCACATGTGGCTCAAGTTCATCTTAATGGGTTTCTTTTTTCTATAATCTTTTTTTTTCTCCTTTTTTAAAAAAAAAAAATCAAATCTCTAATTTCTTTTATTACATGCCTTAAGGTTCTGTAAACCCGCAGAGTGAGAGTGTCAGAAATTAGTCCTCATAGGAACCCAGAATAATGCGATGTAAAATGTTCTGACACCACTGCAGTCTATTTTAAGGTTGTCTGATAGTCTGTTGTACCATGAACAGCAGCCCCAGTCTCAGTGAGACTGAACCAAAGCTTAAGCTGAGGTCAGTGTTGCTTTTTAACAATTAAATTTTTGCCATTACAGCAAAGTGAAGAGATTAAAATTTATGCACTCACAAAACTTTTACATGTGCAACTCCACACCCTCTTCAGCCTCACAGTTGACAACTTTTGAAGTTTTATCTTTTAAAGAGGTACCAAAGCCCATTAGGTTATATTAAAATGAATATGTAAACCATTATGTTTTTGTTTAAAAATAAGTCCCATAGAAGATTGATTGTAATTGATTAAAATCCATAAAATCCAAAGATGATTAGAAATTACGTAACTCAGCTTGAAACTGAAATTGTGTTTTTAATCAGTTAAAAGGATTCATTATTCAAACTACTGAACGACAACAGAAGTGCATGCAACAGGATGCTGGATGACATTCTGGTGAAGGGTCTAAAACAATAAATAAGGACCTGAAGTAACAGGTTCTGACCTTATAGAGACAGAGGTCAATGACCTGAGTGCAAACATCCCTCAGGTCAGTGCAGACACGCAGCCGATTGTGGATGAAGGCACACAGCTCTTCATTGCTGATGGTGTCCCACACCCCATCACAGGCGAGCACCAGGAACTCGTCTGCTGGCGAGCGCTCCACTACACACACCTCTGGCTCCGGTGAAACCATCTGCTGGCTCGGTGTCCGGTTCTCTGCCCCCTTGTAGCTAAAGTCTCCCAGGGCACGGGACACTGCCAAGGAGCCGTTGATCCGTTGGAGGGACACAGAACCACCTGCGCTCTCAATACGCTCTTTCTCCAGAGGGTTGTAAGGTTTGTGGTCCTCAGTGGAGAAGCAAACCTGCCCAGACCGGCACAACATGGCCCTTGAGTCACCACAGTTGGCAAAGTAGATGTAATATGGTGACATGAGAGTGGCCACCACAGTGGTGCCACCCCTCTCCCAGCCCTCTCGACGGGCCACAGAGTGCAGGTGCTTGTCTGTCTGCAGGAAGCCTTCTATGATGGCTCCTTTCACTTTTTCCGGGTCGTCCTCTGGTCCTATTCCACCTGTGAGCACAAACAGTGTTTTCTGAATCAGGCAACCATATTAGTCATGATGATGATTAATAACAGGAAAATTATCAGTGTAAGAAGAGCCTGTTTAAAATTCAGAATATCTTATAAGATAATATCCTTGTAAAATAATATATGCAGTAAATGCACACACACACACTTTCAGTTACAGATTTCTCACCTGTAGCCAGGATGTGACCCAGAAGGTGTTGGGAGCAGTACTGTGCCACTGTGCTCCCTGCATGACCATCGAACACTGCGAAGAAGCTCCAATCAGCTAGCTCTCCACCCAGCTGTGGGACACAGTTGTGGAAGTCTTCCATGTTGGCCCTCCAGCCCTGCATGCCACCTAGGGCATAGGTGAGGCCCCAGCGGGCGCAGCCTTCCTCTGTCAGCTTGTCCAGGACTGGCCGGTCTAGGTAGGGGCTGGGGATGACCTCTTCCTTCTCTCCCTCCCCTGGCTTCTCTCCCTCTGCTGCTCCTCCACGGCCCCCCTTGAAGAAAGAGCTGACCCTCTTTTCCGTTTCTTTCACCAGCTGGCGCACAAATGCAGGCATCTCCACACTACCCTTCCTGGCTGTCCTCATGGCTCTTATGCACAGTTGTTGTGAAGGGAATCTTCTTTTGTCCCTGCCCCAGTGTTTGTGGTTGGGATGGAGGGCTGAGCTGTAGGCCTGATGTGGGGCTTGTGCAGTGTCTGCGTAGCCCTGCTGCTCCAGGGCTCAGAGCATGGCTGGCTGAGCTGATGAATGTTCTCTGTGCTGGCTGCTTACCTCCCTCTTCCTGCTCATCTCCTTCTTCTCCTCTCTCTCTCTGGAGACCTCACTGATCAGCGCTTTCTCCTCCACTCATCCTTCCTCTCCTGCTTGTTTGGCCTCTTCTCTGTGCTGCTGTGATTTCACCTTCTCCCTCGCTTTTTCATAGCTCTTCCCTCTTTCACCAGCTCTTCCCTTGCCTTGTTATTTTCCCTGCCTGTGCTGTGATTGGTCGGCTATTTGTGTGCACCAATCCCTGCCTGGCTTGCTTTGCCACTGTCATGTTTGAGCTCACCCTCTCTCGCCGTCCTCCTATCTTGCAGCTCTGCCCCTCCCACGTCTTTGCTAATCTCAACCTTTGATCGGTTGGGATTATAGGTTTGTGGATTACAGTTCTGTCAGACACGTAGCACAAAATGTGTGACGGTGGGAAGAAGACACACAGAGGTTGAAGGTTTAAGATGATCCTTTTAAACTGATATTTTACTTATCTTTTTTTTTCTGTTAAACACAGTAATAGTACATGCACTGTAGCACCACAGGAATTGTTTTTCTGCTGCATTCATTCTCTAATTATGAGTCACATTGAGGTTTTTCTGTATCCACAATCTCTGGAGCGGTTTGAGGACATTAGGTACAGTTAATATGGATTTGACTCTTACGTGTTTATCTAGGTTGTCTGAAACTATTCAGTAAGTTAAAGGCATTTAACATTTTTTATTTTTCTTTAAACTGTCTTTGAAACAAAAATGACACAATATTGCTCACAGCAAATTCCTGTGTTTTATAATCATAGAGGCAAAAATATAAAAATTACAACTAATTCCATACATATAAATGGGCAAAGATTGCTGCATGTCTTAACTGTTTAAACTGTGATTTGTGCATGATTAATCACCACAACATGACTTACAGCTGTTTTGTTTGGCACTGTTCCCCAAACAGCAGCTTACATCTGTGGACTAAGCAAGGATGACATCGCCACTCTGTGTAATTCTCCACATACTTTGATTTAAGTACAGACATTCATGAAGCTGCAATCAGAAAAGTAAGGAGGAAAAAAAAACCCACATAACTCATGATGGTGTTAAAACTGCGTGTCAAAGAGGTGCAAATACAATAAAAACAAACATCTTTTTGTTTGTTTTTGTCACTACCTGCCAAGAAGAGACAGAATAAGAAGAGTGTTATTTATATTCACAGCTTCAGTTGTATCTGTGCATCAGCTTGATCATCAGTTTCTATCTGTCTATACTTTATGACATCATTCTATACTTTTCTCTTGTACTTTTTTCATATTAGAGCAGTCACAACATCAGATTTTCACTGCAGAATTATCATGGTTAAATAATAATTTGTCAAATTCATCCATCCATTTTCTTAACCACTTATCCAATTCAGGGCTCTGGAGGGGGCTCTAGCCTATCCCAGCTGTCAGTGGGTGAAAGGCGTGGTATATCCTGGGCAGGTCGGTTGCCAGTCTACCAGATGTCTGACAAAACACACATCTGTGTTTTGTCCTGTCTCCCTATGCTCTCCCTTTTCTCTTCTCTTTCCCTTGACCTCTAACCGGTCGTGACAAATGGCTACCACTGCCTGGGCCTGGTTCTGCCAGAGGACTCTTCCTGTTAAAAAGGAGTTTTTCCTTCCCACTATCACCTACTGCTTGCTCACAGGGGATCATCTGATTGTTAGGATTTTTTCTCTAATACTGTAGGGTATTTACCTTTGAGTAATACTTTGAGGTGACTCCTGTTGTGATTTGGAGCTATATAAATATAATTTAATTGAATTTATGGTCAATTTAGAATCACCAGTTAAACTAACATGCATGTTTTTGGACTGTGGGAGAAAGCCAGAGTACCTGCCAACTCCACCCTGAAGGACCCCAGCCGACTGGTGGGTTCAAACCAGGAACCCTCTTGCTGTGAGGCCACAGTGCTAACCACTGCAACACTGTGCTGTCCATCCTGTCAAATTCATCTTTAACTTTATTATGTGTTTTGGCTCTTTTTTGGCTAATGAATTATGCTCAAAACATGATTGTACTGACGTAGAGAGAGAGTCTGTATACATTCCTATACAAAAGCAAACAGAAATAAAAAAGTACACATTTATTTATTACCATACATTTATTATTAACTTAGCAATATATCATTTTTTTAAATATCAAAATGATGGAATATTATGACACCCCTAATTCATACAAAATACAATCAACACATCATGGCTGTCAGAGTTGCACTAGTTTTTTTTATACAAATATATAGCATACATCTTAGCCTATCTCTGTGCTTTTGTAACATGAATTTCCTCTTCGAGGTTGCTATGTTATCTTTAGATCTTTAAAGGTGTGAGTGAAAGTGTTAAATATACAGATGGCGAGGCGTGTTTGGCTCCACATTTTGGTCTTACACACTAAAGGTGTTGTGAGGGACATTTGTAAAGAGCTGATATATAATGAAATCTACAGAGAAACTCATCTTTCTTTCTTGTCTCTAAAATGTGATAAGTGAACTACTTCAGTTGTATGTATTCAGTTTGATGTCAGCGCTGGAGTACACAGAAGTTGGCAATAGCAGCCTGTTAACATTAGTTGTTTTCTTATCAGTCCAGATTGATGATAGCTTTACATTAAAAATAAAAAGGTGTTCCTCACTGTCGTGGCTGCATGGAAAGGCCTCTGTGTGCAGGCCAGCCACCAACTAGTTGAGGAAGCATTAGAGACTCTGAAAGCTGGGGGGCATGTACATGCTGATGTCTCAGGTTCCCAATTTGAGTGTGTGTATGTGAATCCAAACGAGGGTGCATCCAATACAGGATAAAATTAGGCCAGCCTTATATTGCTGACGGAGCTCGGGTGGCCAAAAAAAGCCCGGAGTGCAAGCCAACAGTGGAAGCACAAGAAAGAGAGGGGAGCAAGCAAGATCGCCACTGAAATGGCCACCAAACGTAAGGAAATAAATATCGACAGCTTTAAGTAAAGTGAATGAGAGCAGACGGGGAACTGGTCAGAGTGCAGCTGTGAGGTGGAGAAGAAAGAGAGAATTTATTTATTCCCCTGTGCTGTGCAGGTGTGAATGCAGGCAGGATGGCAAGTCAAACACTGAGTCCAGCATGTCTTTCATTTGGTAGACAGATGGACTGAATGGGGCTCAGCTAAATCAGACCCTATTGCTGATTGAATGTCATTGTTTGTTTTATTTGTAAAGGTCCAATTTGTCCCACAAGAGAAGATTGATAAGTATTTTCTTGTCAGGGCTATTTTAATTTAGATAACATGTTGCTTCTGTTATTAGGATTAGAATCAGAGGTTATAGTTGTGCCTGACTTCACTGGTGTAACAGCTGTTTTTGCTTCACCCACTTCCTGTCTAAATTTTCAGTTAAATAAGAACGTGTTCACTTATATATTTCTTTGGAAACCTGATTATAAAAACCAGCTGTACTCTGCTGCTTGTAAATTGTTGAGTTGTTGTGTGTTTAGGTGTAACATTTAGGTGTCTTAACCAGGTAATTATCTTGAGATTAACACGGCAATTAGGATGCCCATCTTTTCAGAGACATATTTTCTCTTTAATAATTTGGCATGGCATGAAAAGAGAAATGAAAAGAAGTGAGGATTTCCTTGATTTCCTTTAATATATTGTCCTTGTAAAGACAGTTTTGATGCATTGTTTGTTATTTTTCTTTGTCACCTTTTCCTCTTTCTTATCCAACGTTTGAAATAACCAACTGTCCATTTTTTCCTCATATATACTGTAACCAAACTGTTGCCGGTGGCGGTCATGTCACAGAGATTTTTAGACAACTCATATGAGACCATGTGAAAAAAGTCTTAGTCTCTATTTATGGCTCAAAACAGCTAAGAGTTCAAATATGTACGGGCGAAAAGGGGGGATATGTCATAGCAGCTCATAGAATCTATTTGTTTAAATTAAGATTAAAACTGAAAGTACGATTTTAAATACTCACCTGCTGTGTTCTGATTTGTGGTGCTCTTATATTGGTTATAATGACAAAAGTTGCATATGCTTATGATACATGAACGTTCCTTTTTTAAACTGTTTTGCATGTCTGATGTATTTTAAAATCCAAATGAATGGAAGTAAAGAAAGACAGACAAGTGCTTTTCCTGGACCTTCAAGCACTTTCCTCACTTTGAAGCATCTTTACTGCCATGCTTTATCTCTACTGCAATTTTATTAACTTCTCCACACCTTTCTGTCGTGTTACCACCGTCAGGTGCTGACAGGGTAAAACACTGCTTCATATGCAAGTGGTGAAGTATATGAAACAGTAGCCTGTACCTGATTCAAGTGCCGTATCAAGGCCTTTTTGAATGTGGAGTATCAACTTAACATTTCAGTTACAGATTCACTCAGACATGCCCCCTTCTCTCTGTCCATCACTTATTTAACGTGATGTCCTGTGTTTGCCTTGTTTTGCAGTTGTTGATCTGGTGTACTGGCGCAACATATGGAGGACCGGAGTGGTGTTCACAGGGCTGGTAATCGGTCTGGCCAGCCAGTTCCAGCTTAGCGCCCTCACTGTGGTCACCCACGTCTGTCTGGGTGTCATGTGCATCACCTTCCCCCTCCGTCTTTATTATAAGCTGCTGGAGCTGCTGCGCTGGAACCCCGGGGTTCATCCCTTTCAGTGAGTCCATCAGTGTTCATAAACTGTTTTTTCTTTTCCAATTAAAAATGCTGCAGCACTGCTTTCTGTAAGCTTTGATTGCTGTCTTTCAAGCATTTAAGAGCGTTAGATGTACTCCTTGTGTTTTTAAAGTCCTGTATGTGCAACTCTGTCCCCAGGTCATATCTGGATTATGACAGCTCTCTGACAAATAAGGAGACAGTGATGCTGGTAGAGGAAATGGTGTTGCTGATTGCGTTTGCTGTCACAGAGATCAAACGACTTCTTTTCATTGAAAGCGTGATTGACTCAATTAAGGTATGAGTGTGATGGTAAAGTAATGGCAGATATGTCACAAAACCAGCAGTGTGGCATGTTAGATTAAAAAATGTTTGACTTTGGTGCCATCTGGTGGCAATATTAAAAAAAAAGATGCTGCATGTACACTACCGGTTACCATGTAGTGCACATGCTTGTTTGAGTGTGGCTTGGAGCGGCTGCACTAATTTAATTCAGCCTACATTGTTGATGGTATCCGCAGATCAAAGAAAATACTTAAAAGCACCTAAATGTTGAATACAGCCACAATGTACCTTTAAATTACAGGGAGATATTTATTAATTCAAATAATAAATATTTTTTTCCTGTGCTCTTTCTCTCAGTTTGTTGTGCTTCTGTATCTGCTGAGCTATGTTGGCGTCCAAACTAACGGACTGACCCTGGTGATAACTGGTGAGTTTCACTCAGTGCATGTTCATTCCTTGCGCTTACACGTCCCTAATTTCCTCCATGTGTGTTTCCTTACACTGACAAACACTGTTAAGCTCCCAGCACCTTCAAATGTGTCTTCCTCTTCCTCATGAGTGTTTGTGATCTACCATCAGTTTAGGCAGACAAAAGCACTCTGCATGTCACCATGGTCAAGGATTAAAGAAACTAACTTTTACAGGAGAGTGGCCACAAACTTCACTCTCTTCTTTAAAGTCATGCCTCCAACCCTCTCCTTAGAGAAATGGTTTGCATCATGTATTTGAATAGGAGAATGTATTAATTAGACATGGGGCTCAGGAGGTAGAGTGGGTCATCTAGTAATTAGAAAGTTGGTGGTTTGATCCCTGGCTCCTTCAGTCTGCATGTCAAAGCATCCGTGGGTGAATGTTAGACAAAGAGCTTAAAGGCATAGAAAAAAAGTGCTGTATAAATGTGTGAATGGATGAATGTGGTATGCTATGTACGTACCAGTCCAGTCCATTGACATAAATAATTTGTCTGTCCAGCTGTGATCGCTGTTTTCTCCCTTCCTCTGCTGTACAAAAAGCAGCAGGTGAGTTTCATTTTATATTACAATTCAGTTCACAATGAAAATGATTTATCAATCTAATATGAGTGCATAAAAGGTGTTTCAGAAGTTAAAAAAGAATATCTTTTTCTGAAGAAAAACAGAAATGTATTTAAAAAAATAAAATCACATGTGATTCCAGAGAAATAGAAGTTAAGACGCAGACATTGCTGGAGTGCACTGACCTCTGTTATTTTGGTGACAGGTGCGGATAAGAAGGATGGTTAGAGCAGTCAGAGCTTTTGTAAAGAGAATCAAAAACCTGTGAGTGACCAACCCTTTTTATGATGTTGTTTTCTGTACTCGTTATGTCATGCTAACAGTATCTAATTTGTCTTTTTATGTTGTTTCCTGCATTGTGACGCAGGTTCTCCAATCTGTATAGTTCGGTGAGGCCATCTCCTGCCCCCGCACCAAAACCTGCACTTGCCGCTACAAATGCGCCCAAACAGAAAGCCAAGTCAAAGTAACTTGTTGGTCACGTGTTGAAAACACCCAGCATTTGGGATTTTGGAAAACAGTGGAATAGTACATCCTCTGCGGGGCCGTTGGAGGGGCTTCTTGTTTCCACTTGTCCACCATGATGTTTGTTTATGGGAGCAAGATATAATTGATCCTGACAGCTCAAACAATGCTGCCATCCACTGAAGGAGAGAGAGGGGAGGTGGATGAGGAAGGGAATTTTATTTACCGTGATGCTCTCTGTGGGCAGTGTCTAATAGAACCAGTTCACACAGTCATCCTCTTCGAGTGGGCTACAGATGGCACAGAACATCACAGTTTTTTTTTCTTTAATAGCAAGTGTATTTTTACATAACTAGTGCACTGTGTTCCTGTTAAACTGTGGAAGTATTTATAATGAAGCCCTGCAGCATTATTGCTGCTTTTATTATTAAGCATCATTCATTATTAGCTGCATAGAATAAAAAGACATGAACATCACCTGCCATTAATCAACATTAACAGTGTTGCACTTACTAAGTTGAGGAAAAAGCTTTGTAAGCAGCAACTCCTGCAACTTTTAAAAGACTTACATGAGAAATAATGAGAGCGTTCTCCTTTGATCTTAGTGCTAATCACATTTAATTAGATATAAGCAGTGACTTCGTATTGCTCAGAAAGCAGTTTTCAAATAAAAGGTACAACAAAAGAACTCTTAACAAGTGAGAGGAATCTTGACTATCCTCAGTAAGTCCAGCTGATTTGGATTGATCAAACACTAAAAGATACAGTTTTTATTTTGTAGATAAGAGCTTAGACTGTATATAAAAGATGGACGTAGCTACCATGACATCACCCATTGGTTTGTGATGTCCCGTTTTGAAGCTTCAAGGTGTCGTCATGTTAGCTTTTTTAAACCAGACAACATGAGCGTGGGACGGTTCTGACTATGTAGCCAGGGGTCACTGTAGGCTCACTAGCTAATGGCTTGTCAATCACTTGGTAAATCATTCCCTGTGTTATTGTCCTTCTGGACACTAATGTGGATAATAATTTACAAAATAAGCTTCAGGTTGTATTTAATAAGACTTAAAACTAGTGAGTGAGCCGAAAAGCAGAAAAGTGCTTACAGAGATCACAGAGCAAGGGATCTGAGGACTGTTTTCCCATAGACTTCTATAGAGAGCCTATTTCACCCCCACCCATTTTGCCATGAAGAAGTAAATAAAAATGTTACTAATGATGTTAAGTATTTAAGCCTCTATCTACCTAAACAGAACAAAACCATCACTGATTTTGCATAACCTAGTATTTCTTGCAACTTACGACTCAGTCAAAAGTTGAATGACCAAAATTTACAAAATGGGCTTAACGCTTTATTCAGTTTTACCCAAAACAAGTGACTGATCCCATAATCTCATCAGGAAAGTGTTTACAGAAGTCAGGGCAGAAGGCTGGTTTCCCATAGACTTCCACAGGACCAGAAGTCTTACAGCAAATGGAGGTATTGCTCCCTGGTGGCCATTAAAAAGAATGCAGGTTAAGGCACTTCTGTGTTGGCTTCACTTTTCAGACCTGGCAGCTATGTTTACCTTTTCTGTGGGGTAAACCCATAACCCATCTGTAAAACAAAACAATGAGCTGAAACTGCTGCCTAAAGCTACAGACCTGGGTGATAAATCTCTGTGGGTCTGTCAGTATGTGCAACCACATTCATGGTACAGCCTTGTATAGCATAAGTTTGAAGATGCTCTTTCAAACATTCTTGCAGCAATAGGATTAGAGGGATTTTTTTAGTGTCATAGTTGCATTTTTTTGATTTTCCATTTTTTTGAGTCATGACTTACTAAACTATGACTAACTACTTAATCTACTACCATGATATGGACCCACATCTGCATAATCGTGTGAACCAGAAGCTCTATAAGCTGCTTTCAGAGGACATTTTGGTGAATTTAACTTTAGTCAGTGTTTCTTAAATACAGTTTGTGAAGTTTTTACTGTTATAGTCAGAAATTAGACAAAAAGCCAGTTGCTTAAAGACGCAAGAAGGGGGCAATGGAGTTATCATGTAAGGACACTTCCAAAAAAAACAAAAACCCAAACAGATAAAGCAAAATCACAGGCACAGACAGGTCCGGAAGAGAAAAGTGCTTGAGGGGAAGTTCGACACTGAGGCAGAGATCATTTGAGGGAGCCATTAAATCTCATTTATAATCTTAATTTGGTGCAGTTTTGGGAATTTTATGGAATTATCAGCACTGATGCCAGAATAATGGACATTATTAGTTTAATACTTCCAACAAGGACCTGATGTTGGTATTAGTAAAGCTGGTTTGGTGGAACAATTTTATGTCAACATTTTCCAAAGCAATCAAGGTTTTTTTTTTTTTCCAAAAATAACCAATACGTCACCATAACATTACACACCTTGTGAAGCATAAAAAACACTGTAATGCAACAGGAAAGGCTGAAAAGGTTTGAACTGCATGAGTTAATATGACTTTAGGGTGAACTTTTGCCTTTAGTGTCACTCCACTAAAAGCGCTTCAGTTGTGATCCAATGTAGAGAATTCCGCTTGTTAATTTTCTGTGTAACATTTCTACTATTTTACCCCAGACTCTTGTTGAGAAACAGTCAGTGCCACACACTGGAAAGACCAACACAGATAGATAAGGGGTGACTGAAAACAATATGACAGGAGGGTGAATGGGTAATAATAAAAAAGTTTGGGTGAACTTTTCCTTTATTGTAACAACCAGCTGCCAAACCTGAGCCAGTCAGATTGTAAGCAGTTATTTCAGCAGTGCTGCTTAAGTCAGGAAGCTCCTGTTAGCACATCAGATCAGTGTTACAGATGCTGTGATTGTCTCTAATGGTCAATGTTTTAGATCATAAAAATGAAGCTGCTGCACATACTAACATGTCTTAATGAGCATTTAATAATCATGTTGGATGTCTGGATTTACAGAGAGTTACAGTGCTGTGAAAAAGTATTTGCCCCCTTCCTGATTTCTTTCTTTTTTCATATTTGTCACAATTACATGTTTCAGATCATCAAACAAATTTTTATATTTAGACAAAGATAACCCGAGTAAATACAAAATGCAGCTTTTAAATGAGGATTTAGTTTATTAAGGGAAGGGACAAAGGGGCAAATACTTTTTCACAGCACTGCATGCTTTTACTTGCCCAGAATATGCTGTCAACATATTCTCATGAGTCTGATTTTCTGGTTGCTGCTTAAGTCTTATTTTTAAAGAGATTTTTCTGTACTCTTAGTGCCACAAAAACGTATTTACCCACCTCCACTGTACAGAGAAAACAACAAAACCTGGACATTTAAAATAAACTGTTTTGAATGTAACTGATAAAAATGTGTTGATGCTGAAATGATGCACCAGTGCAACAGTTTACTGTGATATAACTTTGTAAAAACATTTTAGAATTAGTGTAGTCCTGCCCACTTTTAGCTGTTAAAAATGCCTATTTTTTTCTGTTATTCTCAGTATAATAAAAACTCAGTCAGTATAAAGCAAATGGTCTTAAAAAAAAAAAACAGCTGCCTAAAGCTAGGCATCATCTGCTATCCCATGTTTTAGGTCTACTCTATATTTCTGTAGATTATTTTTATTTTATTGTGATGTTCTATTGTAATTTCGCTCCCAAATAAAAACGTATTTACTACAAATAAAGATGAGTTTGCACAATCCTCTGTACCTTCACATACAGTACTGTGCAAAAGTCTGAGCTACCCCATATTTCTTTATTTTGCTAGGAAAATGGAAAATGGATACAGTACAGTACAACATGTACAAGCAGAATGTATACAGCTCTAATGAGCTCGAAAGTCAACATTTGGTTTGACCACCTCTTCAACACAGCCTGAACTCTCTTGGGCTGTTTTCTTGTAATTTCCTTAAGTAGTCTTCAGGAATAGTTCTCCAGGCTTCTTGAAGGACATTCAAAGCTCTTCTTTGGATGTTGGCTGCCTTTTTGCTCTGTTCTCTGTTAAGATGATCCCACGTTGCTTCAATAATGTTGAGGTCTGGGCTGTGGGGAGGTCAGTCCATGACTGATAGTGTTTCATTGTGTGTTTTTCTATCCAGGTATGGTTTTACTACATTGGCAGTGTGTTTGGGATCCTTGTCATGCTGAAAAAAATGATGCTTTTGCCAATCAGATGCTTTAAAGATGGTATTACATGGTGGATCAAAATGGTACTTTTCTGTGTTCATAATTCCATCAATTTTGACAAGATCTCCAGCTCCATGGGCTGAAATGCAGCCCCAAACCGTGACAGAGCCTCCACCGTGCTTTACAGATGGCTGTAGACACTCACTGTTGTACCTCTCTCCTGAGCTCCTCCCGTACATATTTATGACAGTTTGAACCAAAAATTTCAAATTTGGATTCATCAATCCATAAGACCTGCTGCCACTGATTTTAAGTCCAGTTCTTGTATAATTTGGTATACCTCAGCCTTTTCTCCCTGTTTTCCTTCCTTATGAATGGCTTCCTGATGGTCACCCTTCCACTGAGACCATTTCTGATGAGGCTTCAGCAAACAATAGATGGATCAACTGAAGGGCCAGATGCATCTCTCAGGTCCTGTGTCAGGTCTTCGCTGGATTTTTTCCAATTTCATAAGGACTTAACTTTCAGTGTTCATCTGCTGTAGATACTTTTATAGGTCTGCCACGTCTTCTTTTTTCCTCCACTTGTCCAGTTTTCTCAAATTGTTTAAGGTCACACTGCACACCATGCTGAGATATGCCAAGTTTTCATCTAATAGCTCTTTGGGAATCACCTTGTTGGTGCAAAAATACTATTTTATCCCTGTCAAACTGTGTTATCTTTGGCATTTTCATAGATTCAACTAAAGAAATGGGAACAAATTATGTTTTTGTGACAGGCTGCTAGTAACAAAGTGCCTAAAGATACAATTTAAAATTGGTTCTTCTTAAAATTGGTAAGTTGTCTGTCATGTGGAGACACAACACTGGTTCATCCCTTGAGTTAGGTGCCTTTTTTATGCTTGAATGATTCATCAGTTAGCATTTAGGGGCTTAACAAACAAACAAACAAAAAACATTCCTCTGAAAATGGTCAGGTACAAGGACTGGACTGAAAATGACTGCAAAAGCAACCAACATCAAAGGAAAAACTCTGAAAGACCATCAGAAAGATTAATTGCTCAAGACCACTTTAAAAAAAAATACAAGAAATTTACATCTATCTATCTACCTATCTATTGTTATATAGGTTATATCTGAGAGTTGCCCATACACAGATTTGTATAAATGCATGATGCAGTCCATTTTTAACCTTTTTACAGCCTTTATTTAACCAGATGTTATTAAGATTAATAATCTAATTTCTTGTAAGAATGATCAGTTAAAACAGGTAAAAGTTTTCAATGTAACTTTAAGAGTAACAACATTTATTAAGTATACTATTTCCTTGATTAATGATACAAAGCAAATACTATTTTGTTCCATTAAATTCAAGACAAGACAGTCATTTCTATAGCTGTACTGCTGATACCTCCAAAACTGGGCAACTCACACCAAAACAATCAAAATGGATAACGAGCACTACAGTCTTGAGGTAAAATGTGTACATTTTAATTTTGGGCTGAAGTATCCTTTTAAAGTGGGCTTAAATTCCTCCATAGCGCTGACAATTTTCTGGTCCTTGTATACGTCCTTTCCAGGACAAAGGGGCAGTGTATTTAAAAGCTTTTTTGCCTATAATTCTGTTATGACTCTGGGGACACACATTTGCAAAATATTATTCGAACACTGGGAATATTAAATATGCCGCTGGACCTCAAAGCTTCAGATTCTTCAACTAGGCTATCTCCTTCTTCAGAAGGATTTCTTAGGATTAGGATTTTGTGCTATATCCATACATTATACTGAAAGATTGCATTTTATACTTATAAACCTGTCCCCAACATGACATTCTTGATTTTTTTTTTTTTTCAGAGTTTACTCCATTCAGTTCAGAGGGTTATCTTTGGGGAACTGCAGTGGCACTAAATAATTCCTAAGACACTATGCAGCACCTGTCTGGTGTGCAACATAAAGCAGGTCATCAAGATCTGGGTTATTCATAAAGCCCTGGAAGATCCTCATGAAAGCGTGCCTTAACACCATGGATTAGTGATTTCCCCTGTGCTTTTTCTCTGTTGTACCATAGTGTGTGCAGTGTTTTGATGGTTACAGCAGTTGCGTTAGAAAAGATGAACTCTCTAAAGAGCCACTCATTCATGCTGGTGCGCTGTTGATAGGAACTAAGGAAGGCGCCCAAACTGACACCTAAATTAGCTTTGAGTCTCAGTCTAGCTCTAGCAATGGGTGTAGCAAAACCAAAAAAGTGGCAGTGGTGAGGGGTTTATGGGATGATGGGTATCTTAGGGAGGGCTGAGCAGTTTGGAAAATAGCATGCTACTCATTAAAGGCAGTTAGTGGTAATGAAAAAGCTCTGCTGTGTTGTTAGAGTGGTTCCAGTACTTTGCATTTTTGCTATGAATGTATTATTGGAGTTTGAAGCTTTCCAAGTGAGCAGCTTCTTTTCAGCTGCAGTTAGATTTGATTTGCACTATCAACACATTTGAGCAAATCTCTAATCGCTCAAAACTTTTACTTAGCACCTGACTCACCAGTCTCATTTGATGCTGCTGGTTTAAACCTCAAAAAGAACGCTGGCAAAGGAGAAGTGGGAAAAGTGGGTGATTTCATTTTTGGACTAATCAAAATGGCCTGGGGTAGCTGAACTTTAAGGGAGCAACGGGGATATAAATCATATGTAAAACAGATTCGCCTATGTAATGAGGTGGACATAAAACTGTTTAAGGGTGTTCAGTAAATATTCAGACAGAATCACACATTTTGATTTGGCTTAAACTAATTATTTTTGGGATTTGGAACTTTATGATGTGAGCTTGCAGGGGGTTTAAGTTATAACAGTCAGATTTATGGCAGAAAACATATTGTTAACCACACTAATAAGAGAATGTCACATCTGGGTATCAGTGAAAGGTAGAGTAACCTTGTGTAAACTGGTTCCTCCTTAAGATGGTTGAATAACACAGATAAATGTTAAGAGTTAAAAACCTTGGCAAATCTTTATCTATGAATTAAAATAACACTTCATCATTTTATTGCTAAGCTGATAATCCTATATATTTGAGCTAGTCATTGGTACCTATCACATTTTACTTCATCTCTAAGTTTTTTTGGGTTTTTTTTGTCTCTAAAGAATGTGACTTGTAAGCACACAATACATGCTCTTAAAAGGACCTTGAGAACTAGAGTTCTATACAGTAGTATTTAAGGATAAGAGAAAGCCCCAGGTCTTCAAAAATCACTCAACTGAGGTGCATGCATGTGTGTCAGCATTGATAGCTCACACTCACACAGAACCTGTTTACACCCTCAGCCCCAGTCCACACCTCTGCTCAAAGATCCCCACCCAAGCAGACAGCTCAGCCACAATCCACCATGACAAAGGAAAAGAGCTGAGCGTGGGATATAAGGCTGCCACTGGCTGCCAGAGTGTGTCCAGCACAGTGATTTCTGCAGATTGCAGCAGTTTGAGCTAAACCCCCCTCTGTCTGCTCACTATAGATGGGACCTGAGCTGGTGGGGGTCATCATTGGTGCATGCAGTGGCCAGGGTGGTGCTGGACGGTTGTGTTTGGTAAAGTCAGTGTGGCTCTATACATTCACAGCTGGGTTGATATGATCTCTATTTGTTTTTCCCCAAAACAGTCTGTGTGTTTCAGTGATACTCCCCTCATTAAAGCTGAAATGTATGACTCCAATCCTGGGCAACTGAAGGCGGTCTTTGTACTGCTGCCCTATTAAAGGACGTGAAGCAGAAGCTGAAGAAATAAAACTGAGAATTTACTAATAAATCTTTAAAATGTATTTGTGTATAAATTAGATGTTTTATGGTATTTAGATGTTTTGTTTCATGTTTGATTGCCTTATGTTGAAACTATTAGTAGATACACTGTATAAATTAACCAGTTTTTACCCAGGAATCTACAACAAACAATGCAAACAGGTTTTCCAAACAGGCAATAAAACATTTCTACATGCACCATCTCCCCCTTTTATTCCCTTTTTGTGTTAATCAACCTCTAAACTTTCAGGATATTGATGACTCAACCAACCCAAAGACTGACATAATTATTCTGAAAAATTTGGGGACACTTGGGGAGTCTTTGTGAGGTTGCACTGTAAATGTAAAAAAAAAAAAAAAAAAAAAAAAAAAAAAAAAATAATTTTAAAAAATAAAAAAAATTTTTAAAAAAAAAAATA
>VUQI01063224.1:3406-14283 GCA_015106735.1 Paratilapia polleni | reverse complement strand
TGCTCTGTGTTAGCCAAGTGGCAGATGTGAAATATGCATGTCATTCATACAGTATTTGCCCCTCCGTCTCCAGAGTCAACCAAAGTTGTATTCAACCAACAAAGAAGAAAGTTTAGTGACTGCAGTCTATAGCCACCGACACCTAGTGGGTCACACTCCGGTCAGTATGACCCACTAAAAGATATTTATATCTCCAACACCACTTTTTGAGTTTTCTCAGGAGGACAGCTATGCTATTTCTGTTTTGGTTCTTGCTCATCTGTCTTTCCTGTCCCTTTTCTTATCTCTGTTTCTCCCCAAACTAGTTGCTGGAGGTCACCCTGCTGTTCCAGTTTAAAATTATATAATAATTAGACAGAATGAAACCAGGACAGTAAGAAGCTGTGGTGCCACTATGGTGCAATGTGACTCACGGAGCGCACAGAAATGGGACCATGTAGGTCCGGGCAAGTAGGAAGCAAGACTGTTCAGGGAGTTATGACACATATTTTTTGGTTTGCAAATCAGAGGACACTGTGTTTTACAGACAGCTAACATTTGTGAATCACATGATAACATTGTGGATTTACTCACTCATGTGTTTCTTGAGCATTTCAAAACAGCAGGCATGGTCATCAATCCAAAACTCACCTAACATATCTCCAATACATGAGTCAAAGCAATGAGGGACAACTGCATAATTTACACATCATGATATCTGCTTGCTTTTTTGGAACTATTCTGCTGCCTATTTGTCAGACCAAACTGTTTTGTGAGACAAACCGACAGACATAAATGAAAAATTTAAATCGTTAGTAGCATTCAAGTTGAGAAACTGAGATTTAATTTGTGAATAAAAGCGCAGCATGTTTCCCCACGTCAACATCAAGTATGCATTAATTGTATTGCAGGAGCAGTGGGACTTTACTCTGGCACTGTTACTCAGATTTATTCCTCTTAGACCACAGATCTACTATTAAATACCTTTCTATACCTTTCCATTGTGCCTTCAGAGATGACTACACCTAAGTGGAGACAAGCTGAAGATTAATGGAAAAAACGTACCAGCAGCTCCCTCTAGTGCACAATGTTTTAATTTATTATGTATTTAATATTTTTTTTATTTTTGGAGGGAGGTTTGAGGAAGGGGGAGTCAATCATCCTCCTGTTTTCTCTTCCTGTGTCCTGCCGATGGCGATGTAGAGGGTGCTGACACTGTGTCATCTTCAACAGTGTCGCTCTCACTGTCACTGCTGGAGGTGGTGTCAGAGAGTTCATTGCTGGACCTGAATCGCTTACTGCTCATCTGGTCAGTGTTATCATCATCATCGTCTCTTGGCCTCTTCCTGGATCCTCCAGGTACTGGGCTAGAGGGCACTGGAGCATCATCCTCAGGGTCACTTTCATGGTCGCTTTCAGGGTAGTTTCCAATATCACTTTCACTGTCAGACCAGTCAATTTCTCTTTCAGGGTCACTTCCAGCATCACTTTCACTGTCTGTCCAGTTTATTTCCCACCTCTCATTTTCCACAGCAAAGAAATCTTCTGCTCTCCTTGGCTGGTTTACTTCAATGTCAACTTCTGGCACAGCTGCAGCATTGTTGGCTCCTTGATCCTCCTCTACCTCAGCATTCTCAAGATTCCCCTCAACAATAACGCCGGCATTGGCAAGGGCATTGTGCTGCTGTTGTTCAGGAATAAGTAGATTCAAAATAGCAATGGCTTCATTGTCCTGGTTATTCATTATAGCGAAATACAGCCAGGCGAACAGTGGATTCATTTCTTCGACTTGTTGAAAAAGGTGCATTAAAGCAAGATGCAGTCGATATATTTCACCTGTAATAGAAACTAGATAAATATTTCATTGTTAACACTCATATGATGGGAAAAGAGTCCAAAAATTCCAATCTGTGCAATACTCTGTGCAATATAGCTGCATCTGAAAATTAAATCAACCTCTATTTGATATATAGGTTAACATTGCATAGACTGCAGTTTATGAAGGATTTTCCTATGTGTATACACATTATGATTTATTGCACCTGCACATCAGTATTTAACTAGTTTCCTTAGGCCTCAGTCACACAGGCCCAGGAGTGTAGTGACTGGTCCCCAAGGTGCCCCGACACCAAAGCCATCGGACACCATTAGATGAGAGCATAGATAGGACCAGTAGAAATATAATTTGATTTACTCAAGTACTTTACTGAAGTACAGGTTTAATGTATTTGTACTTTATTTAAGTATTTCTGTGTTATACTACTTGCTGCTTTGACTCCATTATATTTTGCAATTATTGTACTTTGTACTCGATACCATTTATTTTAAAGCTTTAGTCACTTATTATTTTGCAGATTAATTGCATTATTATAGATTATATATAGCATTATATAAGTAATTAAAATAATCAACAGCTTCAACATGAAGATATATATATACACACACATACAAATAATAAATAATCATGATCCAAAAATATAATGTATATGCTTCTGAAAACTGCCATTCTACATAATGAGTACATCTCATTTAGGTACTTAAAATATATTCTGATTATATAACTTGTGCACTATTAAGCTCCTTAAGTAGGATTATAATTTTTACTTAAGTAAAAAGTTGCTTTGCTCTTGTTCACCCCATTTATAAAAAATCCTGGAACCGTCCATGCACGGGCCTTGAGACCCTTCTGCATCGCCCTGGCAACCTCCTGATGCTGGGGGAAAACATGTAATGTCCAACCCTTTGGTGAGTGGTTGATGGAGGTTGCCGTCTGTCACCAGGTGGAATCGATAGCGAGGTGCTGCACCAAAAGTGTTCTTGTGATTTCTTTGGTTGCTATCAGGTTCACCATATTTTGCATGTGAGATGCCAGGTCGTCTGCAAACTTAAAATAAATAAATAAAAAAAAGTGCCATGGAAACGGGAAACGGAGAACGTCCGCCTTCAAAAAGCTGTGCCTTATACCTCTGCAACCAATATGTTTCAGAAGGCACAACTTTTACTTTGTAGGCGAAGAATGTCCGTTTCCGGTTTGCTTCCCACTTTTCAGTTTAGCTACGAGTTGGTGAGACGTTGGTGGGTGTTTACGGACAGGTGAGCATCTTACATATGAACTACGGGCTACGCGGTAGCCTGCTAACGACCAAAGTAATTGCAAGGTCTTTTTTGTTGCGGCACCACATATATATCTTTGCACCAATTTGACCTAGCGATTAGCAGCAACCCCAAGAAACTACTCCCCAACCAGCTGGGAAATACCTATTTGTCCCTGCCAAACAGAGGTTGCCAGGGGTCGCTGACTGTTCTCTCGGCCTGTGGGACTGAGGCCTTAAACAGCTTTTCAAATATGTCATTTTTAGATTAAGTGTGAAATGAGAAGTCAAGTTCTTACCCGTGTTAGAGCTGATGTGTGGTCCGTCGCCTCCCTCCATTTGAGCTGCAAAGATAAAAAGAAGAAATATTTTAAATTTGCAGTGCCAGATTGAAGTTTTTTCAACTATTGTAGACCATTAATGCTGTATACTACTCAAAAAGGTCTACTATGTGTCAGTTTATGCAGTAGACTTACCTAAACTGGAGGACACTGGTCAATAAAAGATAAAGTTGTAAACAGACTGTTTAAAACTTTGGCTGTAGAAAGTGATTAAATTTTAAAGAGCTTTATCCTGTAGAATTGTGAAAACGTATAGCAAATGTAGAGCAATCTCTAATCTGTGCTGCAAGTAGTGCTGCAAAGTGTTCTCTGATATTTCAGTCTTCCAAGAATGATGTCAGTTTGATCTCCTTTGTTTTGGAACTTTACAGAAGAGTTCTGATTCTATTAACAGCATCATTCCTTTGCATGTGGACTTTTTCACAGGAAAACAAAATAAACCCACATAAAGCATGTTTAAAGTACAGTACACACAATTCAGTTCAATTCAGTTTTATTTATATAGCGCCAGATCACAACAACGGTTGCCTCAAGGCGCTTTATATTGTGGGGTAAAGACCCTACAGTATTAGAGAGAAAACCCCAACAGTCAGACGACCCCCTATGAGCAAGCACTTTTTATTTGTGAAAAAATTAATGAAGTCATTACTAGTCAGAGTTAAAGGAATGCTTGGCTCAACAGAGCTCCGACTCTTTGTCAGGCTGGCTACAGTGCTGAAAAGAAACCTGGGGTTGTTCTTGTTTTCTTCTATCAGTGATGAAGAGTAAGATGTCCTAGCTTTACGGAGGGCTTTTTTTTTATAGACCAACAAACTATTTTTCCAGGCCAAATGAATGTCTTCTAAATTATTGAAATGCCATTTCCTCTCCAGTTTATAAGTTATCCCCTTTAAGGCACGCGTTTGTGAATTATACCATGGAGTCAAGCACTTCAGATTTGAAGCTTTCTTTTTTAGAGAAGCCACAGTATCCAGAGGCGTACGCAGTGAGAATGTAACACTGTTAAAATAATCGACCTCTGTGGGAGTAAAGTTTAGGTAGCTGCTCTGCATTGTGTTGGCACATGGCATCAAAGAAGATATAGAAGACAACCGTAGGGGAATTACATCCTTAAACTTAGTTACAGCACTTTCAGAATCTATTGTGATGAAATATATCCCCCACTGCTGTGTAATCCATTATTGTAAATTCAAAAGTTACTAAGAAATGATCAGATAAAAGAGGGTTTTCAGGGAATACAGTCAAATGTTCAGTCTCTATGCCATATGTCAGGACACGATCCAGACTATGATTAAGGCAGTGGGGGGCTCATTTACAATTTGAGAGAAGCCAATTGAGTCTAATAATAAATTAAATGCAGTGTTGAGGCTGTCGTTTTTAGCATCTACATGAATGTTAAAATCACCCACTATGATTATTTTATCTGAACTGAGCACTAACTCAGATAAAAAAGTCTGAGAATTCAGATAGAAACTCTGAGTAGGGGGCAGGTGGACGATAAAGAACAACAAGTAAAACTGGTTTTTGAGTTTTCCAATTAGGGTGGACAAGGCTAAGAGTCAGGCTTTCAAATGAATTAAAATTCTGTCTGGGTCTTTGGTTGATTAATAAGCTGGAGTGAAAGATTGCTGCAACTCCTCCTCCTCGCCTGTGCTTCGTGGGTTCTGACAGTTAGTATGACTCGGGAGTGTTGATTCATTTAAACTAACATATTCATCCTGCTGTAACCAAGTTTCTGTAAGGCAGAATAAATCAATATGCTGATCAATTATCAAATCATTTACTAACAGGGACTTAGAAGAGAGAGACCTAATGTTTAACAATCCACATTTAACTGTTTTACTCTTTGGTGCAGTTGAGGATGTTATACTGTTCTTTCTTTGTGAATTTTTATGCTTAAATTGTTTTTTTGTTTTTTTTGCTGGTTTTTGGTTTATTTTCTGGTGATCTGGGAACAGACACAGTCTCTACAGGGATGGGGTTTTGGAGGAATGGCAGGAGGAGAGAAGCTGCAGAGAGGCGTGTAAGACTGCAACTCTGCTTTTTGGTCCCAAGTCTGGGTAGTTACATTTTGGGGGTTTTAATAAATTCTGACATATTTCTAGGTATTTCAAAGACATGGGGTCCCCTGTCCCCCTTTATAATAGCTCCTGGCCCCACACCACGCATTCTTCCTTTCTTACCCCTCAAGATCACTTGAGCTCCTCAGCGGTCCTGGACAAGGATTATCCATCTAACTGTTCACAGACACAGCCTTCAAGGTAGTCTCTTAATGTGGGTTTTTCTGGTTTCAGGATATATTATTACATTGTAATTATATTTTTGTTAAGGCAATATATTTCCGGTACATGGTTGTCGTGTTGTGCAGACCCTGTGCTTAACAAGCTAGCACGTCAAGTGAGCTTGTTATTGTGTGGCTATTAGTTAGCTATCAAAGCTGGGCGTTAACTGTTATGGCTACCACTGGATCCTGTCAGGGGAATGCTGGTGGCAGCAATGTTGCCCAGCTGCTTGTGGGTTGACTGTCTTGGGGAAAGACCCCCATCCTCTCTGCATCACCTGTACGGGTGTCAAACATCCCCAGGCATCGCTGGCGGTCCCAACTCCTGCGAACATTGCCACGTGATGCCAGGCAGAATCCTGGAGTGTCGCTTGCCTCAAAAACCAATTTGTGCTTCTCTGACACCACAGCGAAGCCCAGTGTTAAACCGAGCTCAGCAGGTGCTTGCTGGTCAAAGACACTGAGACAGAATTTCCTCTCTGTTCAGCCAGCTCCTTGACTCCAAAGAGGTGCACCGCGAGGACGAAGAAGATGATATTAACATGGATCTCCTCAGAGACAATAACAGTGAGGATGAGGAGGAGGACGCTATTCTCCCTCTTGCCCAGGTGTCACTGCCAGCTCCATCGGCATCCGGATTGTCCATTAATTGGTCCACAGCGCAGGATGATAAGGGGGAGGAGAGAGATCTGTGTGACAGGAAAATACTTTCCACTCATCAGACCCCCGCCAAGCAGCTCATGCTTACTGCCCTAGCGTGTATGAAGGAGATGAAACATTATTGAGATAAACCCTTTCACCACAGAGGTCCTGTCAAGGCTTATTCTGGCCTGGAAGTTGCCCACAGTGAGGTTTTGGGGCTCGCCAAACCCCCAGTGGTGGAGCAGAGGCGCACTATCTCCACACAAACCAACGTTCAATACTCCACCAGCTCTCCCTGGTAAAATGGAGCAATTCACAGCCTCTATGTACCAGAAGGTTTACACGTCAGCAGCTTAGACCATAAAGAACCTTAATGTAATCACCTTGCTCTCAGCTTGACAGGCTGAGCTGTTTCAGGACATGGGCCACCTGCTGGATAAGGGTACCTCCAGTCCTATGATTTGGGAGGAGATATGTGTTATGACAAATCTCATTCTCTGGGTGTCTAGGTGTTTAGTGCAGGGCTGTGGCCGTGTCATGAGAGAGATTGCTGTGGCTCAGTGTCTCCAGGCTGCCTAACCAGGATAAGCAGGTCATTATGGATTCTCTGTACAAGCTAAGGTATTATTTGGGGAGGCAGTGACCACTAGGACCACTAGACTAGTGAACTGAGGAAGAAGCACGATGAAAGTTTTGAACTGGCTGGCAGAGACTCAGCAAGCAGCACTCATGGACTGCCCTGCCCTGAGCACTCGGGGGACTTATTCACTGTTCACTCTTCCTCCCAAGAAGCAGAGAGAGGAGAATTTTTCCCAGAGAACCACTCAAACCTGTGTAATGGCCAACAATGTTATCCCCGTTCACAGTCAAGGAGGAGCACAAGTTCCCTCACTGCTCCCCAATTTATTCACCTCCCCTCAATACCTTCTGGGGTCAGTTCAGAGGGAGAGAGCCATGTGTGGTTCAAAACACAAAAGCACTTCACTATCGTTTTTCAATAAAAATGCCGCTGTCGCAGCCAGGCGTAAAGTCGAGGGCACAGTGTGTTCAATAAAAAAAAAAAAAAGAAAAAAACAGAAATTGGTGGTCTGTCTGTCACCTGAAGAGGGCACCACTGCACCTGTTTTCTTGCGCTTCAACCCCTCGGGCACCTTAGCTGTCAGGGTGGAAAAATGGCACACTGGGTGTTGAAAACAGTTGCCAGCAGTTACAGGCCACAGTTTGCAACAAAACCACCCATTTTCAATGACGTAGTGTTTTCAGTGGCTAAACGGGAAGGTGCAAGGGCTTTAGAGAGTGAAATTTCTTCTCTCTTACGACAAGGGACAATAAGAATTGTACAGGAAGAGGAAATGAATCTAGGATTGTATTTCAGATATTTCCTCATTCCAAAAAAAGGGGGGATCCTGTCCCATACTGGATTTATGTTTCCCCAAGTCTCAGTTCTCTTCATGGCCACCCCTCAGCCTCATATCTGTACTGACCAGGGTGAGGGAGCAGCAGCTGTCTCTGATTTTGATAGCCCCATACTGGCCCAGCAGGCCATGGATGGCAGAAATGGCAAGTCTAATCCACAGGCACTTGTGGCCACTGCCTTTGCACGGGGACTCTGTGTCACAAGTGCACAGGCAGATCTTTCATCTGGATCACAAGTGGCTACCTCTCTGGGCTTGAGAGGCTGAATTTAAATGAATCTGGTATCCCACAGAGGGTGATTGAGACCATTCAAAGCACAAGATCACTTTCCACACACTCACTTGATGATGGCAATTGGCATGTATTTGAGAGATGGTGTGCAGGTAGGAACATTATTCCTTATCAATGCTCTGTTCCGGATGTGTTATGCTTTCTTAGGATTTGTTAGATAAGGGAAAAGCATTTTCCACTATTAAAGTGCATTTAGCTGCAATTTTGGCCTGTCATGTTGACTTTGGTAATGCACCAGTTGGTCAGCATTCCCTGATAAGGAGGTGTATGAAGGGGGTCCATTGGCAGCACCCTATTTTTAAGGCTGTTGTTGGGATTTACCCACAGTTTTGGAGGTGCTCTCAGGGCTGCCTTTTGAACCTTTAGAGAGCGCTAACCTAAAGGCACTTTCACTCAAAACTGTCCTGTTGCTGGCTTTGGCATCAGTAAAAAGGGTAATTAAATTAAGTACTTTTTCTATCCACACTTCCTGTCTGCAGTTTTCCCCCAACTATGGGAAGGTGGTGTCCTAACCCTGCCTTCATGCCTTAGGTTAGGGAATCTGCATATAGCTGTCCCACACTGGAGCTACTGGCTTTTCACCTCTCGTCCATTTGCTTATGAGACCTAGATGCGGCTTAATTCACTCTGTCTTGTCTGAGCATTACGCATTTATTTAGACTAAGGGGTTTAGGAAAAAGCAAGCAACAACGTGACAACCACCTACCAGAAACATATTCTCCTAACGAAAATATAATTACAATGTAATAATAATATATTCTGAAACCAGAAAAACCCATGATTAGGGACTATCTTGACAGTTGTGTCTGTGAACAGTTAAATGGATAATCCTTCTCCAGGAGCTCTAGTGATCTTCAGGGGTAAGAAAGTGAGAAAGCCTTGTGTGGGGCCAGGGGCTATTATAAAGGGGGATGGGGGACTGTATCTTTGAAGCAAATTGTCTGTCTCAGATGGACGTGGTCGTGGTCGATGTTATTTTTTATCTGCCTCAGTTTTTGTTTTTTACTCTCTAAATATGACATGAATTCAAATTGCTAGAATAAGAAAGGCAAGGTTTTGGAGTACAATACAATAGTTGTACCCTCCACATAAGATCCTCAGGTGAATATGAACCAGCAGCCTCCATAGCAACCCACTGGTAAGGCTAAAGAACTCCTGTTACTCCTGTTTATTTTTAAGACTCCATGGCAACATAGCTTATATTACCACCTCCTTTAAACATGCCAAGACTCACAGATCTTACATTGCCTGGAGCTCTTTGTCACTGCTCAAGCTTCAGATGCTCTAAAATATTGCTAAGTAGGGAACAATGACACATGCACATTCCTATTCTTACACATGGTCTGCAGTGTGGAGAGCCCATCCTGGTAACAGAATGTGAATTTAATGGGAACTATATCTCATTACATTCTTCGTGTAGTTGAGGAGAGTAGCAGACCATTTGTGTTGTGATTTAAAATCGAGCCTGCAGCTGCTTGCTGATATTTGCATTTTGTTATAATATTTTCAGTGTTTTCATAGCATAATATTTTCACTAGTTCTCTTCTTTTCAGGAAGTCTCTGTAATGGCTCAGTTTTTGTTTTGTTTTTTTGTGTTTGTTTTTTCAGGGATCATAACTGGTGTTGCATTTGTAGAAAGGGGAAGTGTCAACTTGTGATCTGTGCAGGGGACTTGCAGTGATATTCCCATGGAGACAATAAGCTGCAAGTGCACAATAATGGTGATACATTTGGGAGCACAGCTTTGGCCTTCACGCTTTGATGTGAAGGCTAACCTGCTGTGCTGTGTGATTGTCCTTCACAGACTCGTGATGTGTTGAAGAAGCCAAGCATCTGTCTACCTTTTTTTCATGATTGCTGATTTTACATATCATCATGACATATTACACAGTACAAGTGTTGTCACTGGCAAGGTTACTGCTAATGTGAAATGTATTGCCAAAACAGCTGCACAAGGAGTTATTCTGAAGAATCCTCAACTAGTTTAGCACTCCTATAACACAGTTGGACTCACATTATATATTCAGAGAAGAGATTTTTTAAATTGATGTAGCACAGTGGCGCAGTGGTTAACACTGTTGCCTCACAGCAAGAAGGTCCTGAGTTCAAATCCACCATCTGGCCAGGGCCTTTCTGTGTGGAGTTTGCATGTTCTCCCCGTGTTTGCGTGGGTTCTTTCCGGGTACTCCTGCTTCCTCCCACAGTCCAAAGACATGCAGTAAGTGGGGTTAGGTTAATTGGTCATTCTAAATTGGCCATAGGTGTGAATGGTTGTCTGTCTCTCTGTGTTAGCTCTGCGACAGACTGGTGTCCTGTCCAGGGTGTACCCCGCCTCTCACCCTGTGGTAGCTGGGATAGGCTCCAGCCCCCACCCGCGACCCTGAATAGGATAAGCGGAAGAAAATGGATGGATGGATATATATACCAGCTATACTGTCACATCTAGAAACTAGCAACACTTATTCTAAAAAGCTACTGGACTGAAAGGGCTGTTATGTCTACTGCCATTACTGTGAAAATCCTGGCATAATTTTTCATTACAACCTTCTGCTCTGTGCTTAATGTAAAGCTAAATATACCCTGTACACCTTTTGAAAACCTTATGGAGTGCTGTTACAAATTTACTTGAAAGCACGCTTTAAACACAAACCTCTAGCAAGGTAAGTTTGGACAAAACTTCAGGAAGTCACCAAGCCAAGAAACTGTCCAGTGCAGCTTTCCATAAAACCTCACAGACTTTTCATTGTTACACTTTATTTTATGATGAAGGAAACTAGATGGTGTATGAGTGCTTCTTATCTTTTTTCTTTTTTTTTTTTTAGCTTTTGTTCTGAC